>JAJIBD010010747.1:0-59690 GCA_021461705.1 Cryptotis parvus | reverse complement strand
CATTGTCCAAAAGCCTTCAGGAATGTGTAACCGGAAACAGGGCCTTCTGGAAAGCCAGATGGCGAACTAAATAAATGCTGCCCTACTCACCATCACGATGCCAACGTGGCTCTTTAACAGGGCAGTTGGGTGCTGGAGCTCAGCGTTTATTCACATCTGAACAGATACCCGAAGAAGGCTCAAATGCTCCCAATGCTGCTGAGGATTCCCATGGAGAAATCCAGGGTCACCAGACAGGAGAGAGGAAGGAGGAAGCTAGGGGTGACCGCCAAGAAAATGAACTGGGGTGGGGGTGGGCTGGAGGCGACAGGAGAGTGGGTAAGGCGTTCGACTTTGCATCCGGCCGGGGGGGTTCCATCTCCAGCATCCCACATGGTTCCCTGAGCACTGCCAGGAGTAATTCTTTTTTTTTTATTAAACATTTTATTATACCACTGTGAGATATACAATTACAGCGTTGTTCATGTTTGGAGGTTTCGGTCACATAGTGTTCTAGCACCCTGCCCTCCACCAGTGTCCATTTCCCACCACCAATGTCCCCAATTCCCTCCCCCTCCCATAGACTGCCTAAATGGCAGGTTATTTATCTCTTTTCTCTCTCCCTCTCTCTCTTCCTTCTCTTACACATTGTGGGTTGCACTACATACACTTAGAAGCCATCATGTGCAATTTTTTGCCTATATTTAGTGCTCAGTTCTATGTTGGTATCAGTCCTTTTGACATTTATTCACACACGTTCTATTCTCTATCTTACCTAACCTCCTGACTCCCACACTTTTGTGGTAATTTCCACTTTTGATAAGATCTCCTGATATATTTATGTCATGCAAATAAATGCAGTCATTCTATGTCTCTCTCTTTCCTTCTGACTAATTTCACTCAACATGATCCTTTCCATGTCCATCCATTTATAGGCAAATTTCATAACTTCATTTTTCCTAACAGCTGCACAGTATTCCATTGTGTAGATGTAACACAGATTCTTTATCCAGTCATCAGTTCTCGGGCATACTGGTTGTTTCCAGGTTCTGGCTATTGTGAATAGTGCTGCTATGAAAATAAAAGTGCAGATTGTGTTTCCGCTGTGTGTTTTTGGCTTCCCAGGGTATATTTCCAGGAGTGGTATGGCTGGATCAAAGGGGAGCTCAATTTCTAGTCTTTTGAGGAATGTCCATATTGTTTTCCAGAAAGGTTGTACAAGTCAACATTCCCACCAACAATGTATGAGAGTCCCCTTTTCCCCGCATCCACGCCAGCATTTGTTGCTTTTACCCTTTTGGATATGGGCCATTCTCTGTGGTGTGAGGTGATATCTCATTGTTGTTTTGATTTGCATCTCTCTGATGATTAGTGATGCCTTTTGGCCATTCGAATTTCTTCCTTGTCAAAGTTTCTGTTCATCTCTTCTCCCCATTTTTTAAATGGGGTTGGCTGTTTTCTTCTTATATAGCTGTACCAGTGCCTGATATATCCTGGATATTAACCCCTTATCAGATGGGTATTGGGTGAATATTCTTTCCCATTCTGTCGACTGTCTTTCTATCTTGGTCACTGTTTCTTTTGAGGCGCAGAAGCCCTTTAGTTTCATGTAGTCCCATATGTTTATATTTTCTTCTAGTTGCTTTGTTAATGGTGTTTCACCTTTGAAGATGTCTTTAGTTTCATTGTTGTGAAGGGTTTTTCCTATATTTTCTTCAACATGCTTCATGTATTCGGGTCTGATATTGAGATCTTTAATCCATTTTGATCTGATTTTTGTGCAAGGTGTTAGACACAGGTGCAAATTCATTTTTTTACATGTAGCTGTCCAGTTTTCCCAGCACTACTTGTTTAAGAGGCTTTCCTTACTCCAGTTTGGACTCTTTGCACCTTTATCAAAGATTAACTGATCATGTCTTTGAGGGTGGGTGTCAGGATACTCAACTCTATTCCATAGGTCCACAGATCTGTTTTTATTCCAGTACCTCACTGTTTTAATTACTGCTGCTTTGTAGTACAGTTTGAGGTTGGGAAAGGTGGTGCCTCCCATCTTCTTCTTTCCAAGGATTGCTTTAGCTATCCGTGGGGGTTTGTTATTCCATACAAATTCCATGAGTGTTTGGTCAATTTCTTTAAAGAATGTCATTGGTATCTGCTTTGTGCCCACCCAGGGGATGCCAAATGTTGGGGCAGCGCCGCCCGGGGGTCCCCGACAGTGCCGGAAGTGAGTTCCCTTCTACCTCCGAAGCCGGTGAGGAATGGATCCGATGCAGTTTTAAAAGGCTTTACTTATCACAGGTTCAGGCATACAAATCAGCAAAAGGAAAAGCCCGGTGCTTAGGATTCCAGGTTAGAACCCCAGCCACGTGTAGGCCAACATGGCGGCCACCACGTGTAAAGGCCTAGTGAAAGGAGAAGAGCAAGACTTCCAAGAAGGGTGAGCGCTCACAAAGAGAGAGACCACAAAGAAGCAACCGTGAGAGAGGAAACAGGCTAGTTTTGTACCCTGCAACTCAGACCTTCCTCCCACTGTTATGGAAAGCAGGGAGGGTCAAATGCCCTTAGGTAATCCCTCCCCTGCACCTCACCTAGGCCCTTTAGTATGCTAATGTTTTGAGCCAAGATCTGCCTAGAAATGCCTTTATAGGGTAGAGAAGGGGGTTTCTGAGATGGCATGTCTCTGTACCAAAGACTAATACTAATGCCAGTTAAATATTTCTCCAAGCCTTCAGAAGTCTCTTCTACTTCATTGTATTTTTGTATTTTAGTTGCCTTTTGAGTATATCAGGGAGCCATGCTTGTTTGCTTGGAAGCAAACAGCATTTCTCTCTGGTCTAATTACTTAGGGGTCCCTACGTGGTCAGACTAATATGCTGGTAAGATCTAGCTAGTCCCACGATGATTGTGGTAGCATGGGAGAATATTTATACCAGCTAGTACAGCATACATGGTCAGAAAAACTGCACCATTTAGACTACCCCCCTTATCTACGAAGTGATTTGCAGGTGGCAATTCAGAGCAGATGCAGCGGCCCTTAGGAGTCCTGCAACAGGTATCCTTATAGGAACCGCGATTGAATCTGTACAAAGCTCTAGGGAGTATTACCATCTTGACAATGTTAATTCTCCCCATCCAAGTGCAGGGAATTTGTTTCCATTTCCTCGTGCCCTCTTTTATTTCTTGAAGCAGTGTCTTGTAGTTCTCCTTGTATAGGTCCTTTACACACTTGGTTAAGCTGATTCCTAAGTATTTGATTTTCTGTGGCACAATTGTGAATGGAATCGATTTCTTAATATCCCTTTCTTCTCTTTCGTTATTTGTGTATAGGAAAGCCACCGACTTTTGGGTATTGATTTTGTACCCTGCCACTCTACTATACATATGTATTGTTTCTAAGAGTTTTTGGGTCGAGAGTCTAGGGTTCTCTAAGTATAATATCATGTCATCTGCAAATAATGATAGCTTGATTTCTTCCTTGCCTATCTGGATGCCCTTAATGTCCTTTTCTTCTCTGATTGCTATGGCGAGTACTTCCAGTACTATATTGAATAAAAGGGGTGAGAGAGGGCAACCTTGTCGTGTTTCTGATCTTAAGGGGAAAGCTTTCAATTTTTCCCTCATTGAGAAGGATACTCACTGTGGGCTTTTGGTAGATGGCTTTGACTCTCTTGAGGAAGCTTCCTTCAATTCCCATTTTCTGGAGGGTTTTAATCATGAATGGGTGCTGGATCTTGTCAAATGCTTTTTCTGCATCTATCGATAGGACCATGACAGCCCGGATCATCGACAGCCACCCTGCAGCAGTTTTTTTTTCAATCCGGCCTTGGTATGCTGGAACCAGAGACTCTCAGACATGGGGCAGAGCTGCTACTTGCTCTCCCTGTGCCCAGCTGCTAGTGAGATGCCCAGGAGACATGGCGGGTTCTAGCCCTGGCCTGCCACCCCAGCTGAGCCTCACAACAAGCCAGACCACCCTCCCCTACTCATGGGTCCCGCCATTTTCCACATCTGGACTTCCCTCTCGTCACAACTCCACCCAGCAGACCAGACTATCATAGCCCGGGGTTTATCAATAAATGCTTTATTTAGAGGTGACTACAACAGTATGCCACCTGCACGGCAAGCCTGGCAAGCTGCTCGTGTAGCATTTGATATGCCAAATACCAGTAACATTTATATTAGGTCATTCCTGTGACCTAATATAATTGTTTGAGGCTCTTTATGTTCCTGGAGCGGGCGGATGCCTTTGGGTTCTACTAGCAGGAGACGGGACATATGGAGATATTACTGGTGCCCGCTCTAGCAAATAGATGATTAACGGGAAGATAGTGATAGTGATAGTGATCAATAGGACCATATGGTTTTTTTCTCTTATTGATATGATGTATTATATTGATTGATTTGTGAATGTTGAACCATCCTTGCATTCCCGGGATGAATCCTACTTGGTCATGATGTATGATCTTTTGATGGTCTTTGGATTCTGTTTGCTAGTATTTTGTTGAAGATCTTAGCATCTGTGTTCATCAAGGAGATTGGTCTGTAATTTTACTTCTTTGTGTTGTCTCTCCCTGCTTTGGGTATCAGGGTGATATGTGCCTCGTAGAAGCTGTTTGGAAGTGTTTCTGTTTCTTCTATTTCCTGGAAGAGCTTGAACAGGACAGGTAGTAGGTCCTCCTTAAAGGTTTGGTAGAATTCGCTAGTGTACCCATCTGGATCTGGGCTTTTGTGTTTGGGCAGACTTTTAATTACTGTTTCAATTTCCTCGATGGTGATAGGCTTATTTAGGTATTGGAGGTCTTCTTGTTTCAATCGTGGAGGTTATAGGACTTCAGGAATTTATCCATTTCTTCTAGGTTCTCATGTTTTGTGGCATACAGGTTCTTAAAGTAATCTCTAATGATCTTTTGGATTTCTGTTTTTTCTGTTGTGATGTCACCATTTTCATTTCTGATTCTGTTTATTTGTGTTCTCTTTTTCCCTGTCCTTACAAGTCTTGCCAGTGGCTTGTCGATCTTATTCAATTTTTCAAAGAATCAGCTCTTGGTTTCATTAATCTTTCGGATTTTTTTTTTTTTTTTTGGTTTCCAGCTCATTGATTTCCTGCCAGGGGTAATTCTTGAGTGCAGAGCCAGGAGTAACTCCTGAGTATCGCCATGTGTGACCCAAAAAGAAAAAAAAAGAACTTTAGGGTCTGGAGAGCTAGTGCAAGGGTTAAGGCAACTTACCTTGCATGTGGCTGGCCTCAGTTCAGTCCTGGGTACTGCATAGTCCCCGGAGCACCACTCAGAGCAATTTCTGAGCACAGAGCTAGGAGTAATCCCCAACCACTTTGGGTGAGACCTAACAATCCCATCCCCACAAAAAAAAAAGGGAAAAGAAAAGTACTTTTATAGTACAGAATACAATTCATCCATAAAAATTGACTTAGGGATGGAAATTGATGGCCTGCTTTTGCTAAATAACAGAGGTTGACTGAGAAAGACAAATACTGTATGATCTCACTTAGATAGGAAATCTAAAAACAAATTAAACACATAAAATTATCATGAATACAGACGATATACTGGTGGTTAATCAGAATGGCAGGGGCTTGGGGAATGGCAAACAAGTGAAGAAATTCAGAGAGTAAACCTTAGCCACCGCTGGGTATCTCCCAAACAAATCAAAATAAAAATCAAAAATATCAAACTCATGGAATATATGGTGTGATATGCCTAGATAATGAGATACATAACTTCGAGAAATTGCTAAAGCAAGCTGGGCAACAGACAGGTGATGGCAATCATTTTGCGACACACACAAATGTCCAGTCATGATAGTCTCCATCTGAAGCCAGTTACACCTCAGTCCCCCAAAAATGGGCTTAACACATCTACACTGGCTCTGGCTCTGTTTCAGGAAAGGGACAGAGGGCACAATAATTAAAACCCAACTCATCATTCCATGTACAGTGAAAGAGAGTCACTGGGTATGACCCTAAAACCAAACACCCAAATACTTAAATAAATAAGAACAAATACAGTGAAAAGAAGGTGACTTTGCATCAGTCTAGCAACTGTGCCTACATTTGGGGTCAACATCAAAACCATTTTGATGAGTGAAATTAGAAGGAAAAAGACAGATATAAAATGACTGCATTTATTTGCATGACATATATATATATATATATATATATATATATATATATACATATATGCATATTATGATACCAAAATCCAAGGTCAGGTGAAACGTGGATCAGGAGGTAGTGTTAAAGGTGGAAATTACCACAAATATGTGTGAGTCAGAGGTTAGGTAAGACAGAGCAGGGAACAATGTGCTAAATTGTTGAAAGGGCTAATACCAACCTAGAACTGAGCATTAAATACAGGCAAAAGATACACATGATAACCTCTAAGTGTATGTATTGCAATCCACAATATGTAGAGAAGGGAGAGAGAGAGAGAGAGAGAGAGAGAGAGAGAGAGAGAGAGAGAGAGAGAGAGAGAGAGAGAGAGGGAGGGAGGGAGGGAGGGAAGAAGGAAGGGAGGGAGAAAAGAGAGAAAAGAGATAAAGAACCTGCCATAGAGGCAGTCCAAGGGAGGGGGAGGGAATTGGGCACTGGTGGAGGGATGGGTGCTGGAACACTGTGTGACCGAAACCCCCAAACATGAACAATTTTGTAATTGTATATCTCATGGTGGTATAATAAAATATTAATTAAAAAAAACCGTTTTGAGTTCAGCTCTGGCATAGGAGGGCAAAAGACAGAGGAATATTCTCTGTTCAGCTAGTGCTTTTTTGGGGGGGGGGGGGTATGAGATCGTGGAGGAACTGATCTGGAACTTGAGGAACCTGAGGAATATTCCTTTGCCGTCCAGCTGCTGCCTCTGAATCCTGTGTTTGTGTTACCAACAATTGCGGCGGAAGTGTTTCATTTCATTTATTTATTATTCATATCCCTCCAACTTCCAGGGATAAACGCAAGATGGGGAAGCGAAGCCTTTTCCGTATTTTCATGCACTAGATTCTTATCACAACCACTTTGTCCTGCCGCTCAGGGGCTCAGGGTTCCGTGACTCAAAAATCACAGCGCTCCTTTCTCCCTTGGTGGCGAAGGGCTCGGCTGCAGCAGTTCCTCTCAAATTCAAATATTTGGATTTGACGCAGAGGTCTCATGCCAAGGACATGCTGATCTGCAATCGAAGAGCTAAAACATGAAAGTCCCAGCTTGATCCTCTCTTGACAGTGTCGCAGGGATGTGCTGCCAATGGAATCTCTTTTTGCATCAGCCTTGCTGCTTCCAAAGCCGCAATTATTCGGAAACCACGAAGGGCCACGGTGGTAGGACCACGAATCCCTGCTGCTCTTTGTTCCTGTGGCCAGGATTCTCTCGGTGGCGCGCCCAAGGCCTTTCCTTTGTATAGTGATTGACAGACATGAATTAAATATCACCCCACAGGGCTCTCTGATTGGTGAATGGCGATGGATTACAAGGCCGGCTGGGGGAGACGGTGTTTCAGGATAGGGGGACCAGACAGGGAAGGCAGGGCCTTGCTGGCTAAGCCTGAACTTGACGGCAGCTGAGACTTTGATTCTGAGGCCTTTCTTTGGCTTTTGTTTGCTTGTTTGTCCTAAATTGGATCTGTTTTGTTGGGCCTGAAAACACTACCCCTGGAAAAGGTGAAAACTATATGAAAGTGTTGACGGGACCATTTTCTTTTAAATGACTGATGTTTCTGCATAAATCCTGCAAGAATTCTGTTCTCAAGTCAGCTCTGGCATTGTCCCTAAGGTTCCCCCCCATCCCCCTCCTTTTCATCAGCTTGGCAATTAGTGTTCCTGAGCTTCCAGGCTGGGCTGCTGAAAGCCAGTTTACAATGCACAGCCTTGGGCATAAACAGCTTAGTACCCACAACTCCCTGCTATTTTTAATCAGCCATAGCTCCTCCCCTGATGGGGCCCTGGGGCTGCACCTGTAGGTAGTGAGAGCCACCAAGACACACCCAGTGCTTGACCAGCCAGATAGTGCTGGGCTTGGAGGGACTCAGTCCCTCCACAATCTAGGTACCTGATCTACCAGTTGGACCGTTATCCTGGGTTCTAACCCTCTGGTTTGGAAGCAGCAGAAATAGTGTGATTAGAAGGCTGAGGAAGGCCAGAAAAGTCATCCAGCAGGCTGGAGTACTGGCTCTGTTTGGAGAGGACATTGGTTGGATTCCTGGAATAACCTGGTTGCCTGAGCACTGCCAGAGGAGATCCTTGAGAAGAGAGGCTGGGAGTAACCCCTGAGAAGCACTGGGTGTATGCCTCCACAACAACAACAACAACAACAACAACAACAACAACAACAACAAACAACAAACAACAAACAACAACAACAACAACAAAAGGTTTGGAGAAATAGGTGAGCAGGGAAAAGAATCTAGAAATTCTAGGTGACAAAGTGTGTGTGTGTGTGTGTGTGTGTGTGAGTGAGTGACTATGGGAGAAATTGCTGCAAAATTACAGAAATAAGCCCACAATGAAGTCTACAAGCTGAGGAGGGGTTTAGATGAGTTGATGTCACAGAAAATGTTGAGAGGCAGTAAGATACTCCAATGGCTAGGATGCAAGTTTGCAGGCAGGAGACCCAGATTTGATCCCTGGCACTCCTAGGTCCCCTGAGAATCAACACTCAGGAGCAACCTCTGAATGTGGAGCTTGGGAGTAGCCCTTGAGCACTTCCAGATGGAGCCTTAAAACAACAGCAACAACCAAAAGGGCTTAAAATCTGACTTAGTGCATCCCTAAAACAGAAAGGGGTGGCCGGAATGAACTCACCTATGGTTGGATGCATCAGTCTTAGTCTGCCTGTATTTTGTGAATGATCTAAACACATCTCACATATTCTGGTGTAAAAGATTTTTTTTTTTTATAACAGTTTTGGGAAGCGAACATTATAAGGAACCTTTTACCAGACTTTCCATCAATATGGGAGCTTGACACAAAAGCTTCCTTCTTCAAGATAAGAAGGAATTTTGTTTGTTAATTTTGGGACCACACCTGGTGGTACTGGAAGGCTACTCCCTGCCTGGTGCTCAGGGGTCACTCCCATTAATGTTTGGGGATCCTGCAGTGTCAAAGGGATCAGATCCTCGGCTCCAGCAAACAAAGTGTGTACTCCAGCCTTCTGAGCTATCGCCCCAAATTGGAAGAAATATTTAGTTGGGGCCAGAGCGATAGCCCAGTGGTAGGGCGTTTGCCTTGCACGCGGCCGGCCTGTGCCGGCCCGGGTTCGATCCCCGGCATCCCATATGGTCCCCCGAGCACCGCCAGGAGAAACCCCTGAGCATCGTCAGGTGTGACCCAAAAAGCAAAAAAAAAAAATAAAATAAAATAAAATAAAATAAAAAAGAAATATTTAGTTGTTAGCCAGATTTTCCCCAGTGACATCATGACAACATACAAAGAGTTCATTTCTCTTAGGTGGTTCTGAAAAGGTCATGTCAGCATTAGAGCAGGGATTGAGTTTAGGTTTATAACCCACAAGTAAAAACTCCTGGGGATCAGGGCAGTGTCTCAGTACTAGAGCACATGCCTTCCATGATCATTTGGTCACTTGACATCCCCTTATTCATTGATTTGCTTGAGCGAACGCCAGTAACTTTTCCATTTGACCCTATCACACGCCAGGGTAGCCCAATAGCATCTGCTTGCTTCAGGAATATTAAGGGCTTCAAATCATTCGTTCAGGGTCTTGATATAAAGAAGTCTGACCATCTTGTAGGTGGGCGGCCATGTTTTGATGTCCCGTGGAATCCAGTCGGTAATGGCTCTAGTCCAGCAGTCGTCTCCAAATCACATTACATGTCCAGCCCATCTGATTTTTGATGTCTTGGCAAACAAGACAGCATCCCTGACTCTGGATTGTCGATGGAGGTCGGAACTCTGGATTCCTTCTCTCACTTGAGTGAGGCGTGATATTCCAAGCATAGCTCTTTTGATTCCTCTTTGGGAGAACCCGAATAGCATTCTCATCTTGCTTTCGTAGGGCCCAGGTCCTGAGGCGTATGTTAATGCATATGAGGTGTATGTTAATGCATACCTCAAAATTAATTTTAAAAAAATCAATGGAGGGCAGGAGCAATAAAACAGTGGGGAGGGCATTTGCCTTGCAGGTGGCCCACTCAGTTAGATCCTGGGCATCCCATATGGTGCCTTGAGCACCACCAGGAGTAATTCCTGAGTTGCAGAGCTAGAGTAATCCCTGAGCATCTCCAGATGTGACCCTCCCCCCTGCACACACACAAAAAAAAAAATTGAAGCCAACTCTGCCCAATTGTGAACAAATAAGAATTGGGAAGAAGGAGTTTGAAGATAGCTCAAAAAGTTGGGACCCAGGGCCAGATCCCCACCCTACAGGACAGTTCAAACATTGCTGAGTGCTTTGCATACCCCCCAGGACCCAAAGAGTTGATCTGTGATATCCAAGAGTTTCAGGACAGGTTAAGGATATACTGCCGAGTCCTGATGCCAGGCAGGTCAGCACAGTTTAAAATGCCCAGGAACTTAGGGCTCAGGAAGTCAGGGGGACATTGGGAAAAGTGTTCAAAACCTTGGCTAGAAAATCCTGGCTACAGAAAGCATTTATAGAAGCAGAAACACTGCAGAAACTCAGCTGGGAGGCTGCGATGTTCCCTGAAGAAGCAAAAGTGAGTGTTGCACGGCAGGGCTGAGTAGGCAGTGTGACCATATGGCTCCAGCGCGGGGTGCTGGGGTGGTAGAGAAAGAAACACAAAGCAGGCATTTAGGTGCGCAAAGCACAGGCGCGAACCACCTATATTCTCTAACCACTGGTGGTGGAGGCTTCTCGGGATGCATAGTGTGGAGTGCTCCTGTTCGTGTAAATCATCACTTGGGGGGGCTAATTAGAGACTCCCAATCTGACTCAATGGCTTTCAACAGATCCATGCCAGGACACTGAGCTATTTATTTGTGCCGTGAGGCTGTCTCTGTGAGCCCTCCGAGACTGAAATGTTCTTGTCCGGAAGGAAATGTGAATAATCAGGATTGTGTTTGCTCAGTGCATCAGCAGCTCTCCGGCTGTCACACAGCACATGCCACCCCCTCCTGCCATACTGTCTGGCTCCAGACTGCAGCTGGGTGGGTCTTTAGCTCCTTTACCAAGCTGAGCAGTTGAGTCTAATGTCTTAGACACTAGGAGTTGCCTAAAAGAGAATAGGACTGCTGGAAAGTGGCTGATTCATTTATTATCATAACCCTATCAATGTGATACACTGTAGAGTTGTCCTATATATACCAAGTCATTTGGGTAAGTGAATAGCTGGCCCTTCCTTATAAGAAGGACCTATCCTGTTAGTTTGTTGGTGCGACCACAGCCATATGGCCTAGACTGGGGAGTACAGGTACTGTTCTGGGGGTGGGCTAAAGATGCAGGTGCTGGGCATGGCTGTTTTCTCCTAAAGTCTCTCTCTCTCTCTCTCTCTCTCTCTCTCTCTCTCTCTCTCTCTCTCTCTCTCTCTCTCTCTCTTTCTGGATCACACTTTGCAATGCTCAGGGGTTACTCCTGGCTCTGCACTCAGGAATTACTTCTGGCGGTGCTCAGGGGACCATATGGGATGCCAGAGGTCAAACCCGGGTCGGCGCGTGCAAGGCAAATTCCTTTCCTGCTGGACTACTGCTCCGGCCCCTAAAGTCTTTCTCTTTGGCTCATCTCTCCAAAGAGGAAAGATCAAGTTTTCACTTGATCTTTCTTCTGCGTATCTGTGTCTTTAATCTCTTCTGATAAGAACATCAGATTGATCCTGGGCCTACCCAAATGATCTCATTTGACCTTAATGACCACTTTAAATATCCTCCATCCAGTTATCACAAACATGTGAGAATCAGAGGTTAGGTAAGATGGAGAATGGAACAGTGTGCCAATAATTGTCGAAAGTGCTAATACCAACCTAGAACTGAGCATTGAATACAGGCAAAAAGATACACATGACATCATTTTAATGTATGTATTGTAATCCACAATGTGGAAGGGAAGGAAAAGAGAAAGAGATAGAGAGAAAGAGAAAGAAATAAAGAACCTGCCATAGAGGCAGGCTAGGGGAGGGGAGGGAATCAGGGACATTGGTGGTGGGAAATGGGCATGGGTGGAGGGATGGATGCTGGAACACTGTATGACCGAAACCCAAATATGAACATCTTATGAACATCTTTGTAATTGTGTATCTCACGGTGGTATAATAAAATATTAAAAAAAAATCCTCCATCCAAAAAATATACTGAGATTTAGTAGTTTAAGCCTTTACCATAGGAAACTGTTGGGGTAGATCCAATTTAGCACATATCATGGACTGATGCCCTCTGCTCTATCTGACTACCTGAGAGACGTTAATATTTTGGTACCTGTAAGACTGTGATGATGGGCTGGAGTGATAGTTCAGCAGGTAGGATGCCAGACTTGCATGTGGCTGACCTGGGTTCGATCCCTGGCTTCCCACATGGATCCCTCTGCATAATTATTATCTCCCAGGAATAATTCCTGAACACAGAGTGAGGAATAAACCCTGAGTATGGCTGGGTTTGGCCTCAAACAAACAAAGAGACTGGTGGAATAGTCTTGATATAAAAACAATTTTTTTGACTTATAACTACTGAATTTTTGAGAGTGGTAGGATATTTTTTGTTGATGCTCAGGGGTTACTCCTGGCTCTGTGCTCAGGAATTATTTCTGGCAGTCCTCAGGATACTGTATGGTATGATGGAGATGGAACTAGGGTTGGCCATGTGAAGGCAAGGGAGAGTACCCGACGTACTCTCTCTAGGCCCTGGATTTTCATTTAGTCAATCACAGGCCCACTTATTATCGTAACCCTATCAACACGACACACCACTAAAGTTGTCCTATCACTACCAATACTTTTGGGTGAGTGAACACTGACCCTTCCTTGTAAGAAGGACTTGATAGTTGAGAGGTAGAGCAAGGTCTCAGATTACTCGGCCTTCTTTGCCTCCTTTTGAATAAGTTGAGGGCAGTCTCTAGTGAACTATAAAGCATCATAAATAATTCAAATTGAGCAACCCTATCAAAATAAATTAATAGAGTGCTTCATGACACAATCATTTCAGTTTCTTCAAGTCTGTTGGCTTGTCCATCGACTTAAAAACTCTAACACCATGAGCTGGGCTGCCTGCCATGAGGGTGAGGTTCTCTCCTGGGAACTGGAGTGGGGAAAACTGGGCAAACAGCCTCCTTCAAAAATGAGTTTCTGTGAAAAATGCCAGGTTGGCAGGGAGGGGATTGGGGATCCTTCATTTCAGGCTTACTCCAGACTAGAGCCAAACAAGTGTCTGGTTAATTAATGAACCTGCAGGTTTATGGGAAGACAAGCTCTCAAGGGGCCTGTGAGTTCTGCCCCCAGAAGATTCCAGCATGAGTTTGCTGGCTGTGGCCCCAGAAGACAGGACCCTGCTCTGGAAACAGTTTACCCTTGGCTAGCTTTTTGTTGTGATCCTAGCAGCCCAATGTCAGAAGTCTCACTAAGTCAACCCAGAGTTTAGAAGGCAGCTACATTGGTGCATCAGTCAAGAAAAGAAGCAAAGAAGTAAATTCTTCAGCAACTGAAGACCAAGAATAGACAATCCTTTTCCTTCGTGGTGGTTACATATATGTCACCTAAAACTTAGCGTTTAAATCATGTGAAGTGTATAGTTCAACAGTATCTGGAGTGCTTTGTGTGGCCATGAATGCTGTCCAGCACCAAAACTCTTTCCCTTTAGCGAGGCTGAAGTATGGAATCCATATAACACTCAGTTCTCAGTACTAGAAAGATAGTACAGGAAGTCAGGCACTTGCCTTGCATACAGCTGCTTCGCCTTTGACTCTGGATCTGTCCCTCACACCACATCTGGTTGGTCCTCTTGTGAACTGGCAAAGGTCATATCTGAGCCAGGGCAAGGAATAGCCCCTGAGCTCTGCCAGATGCAGCACTCAAACCCCAACTAAGTGAATAAAATCGGACAAGAAATGCTCAATTCTCATTCCTTTTTTCCCCCTCATCTTTTAGTGAAGAAAATATGTGCTAAAGAAAGATTACTCAAAGGATTATATGCTGATAGTAACTTTCAATATATAAAAATTGTAGTGAATGTTCTACTTTCTATCTCCATAACATTGGCTACTTTATCATTTTTTTCTTTTGGGGTCACATCTAGTCATACTCAGGGGGTTACTCCTAGCTCTGAACTAAGGAATTACTCCTGGTGATGCTCAGGGAACCATATGGAATGCTGGGGATTGAACCTGGTGCAGCAACATGCAAGGCAAATGCTCTCCCCATGTACTATCCTTCTAGCCAGATATTGGCTACTTTAGGTGCCTCACAGAAATGAAGTCAGACAATGAGACCTGAGCTTCCACTATAGGCTTGTGTAACTCAGCATAGTGACTCCAAGTTTTTCCCAGGTGAGAGCAAGTACCAGGATTTCCTCACTTGGAAACGCAGAAAGGTGTGTCATTGGATGGATGGGCCAAGTTTGCCTATCCACTCATTCATCTGTGGAGGCCTGGGGGCTTTCATCTTTGAGCAATGATTAACAAAGCAGCTATGAACATGGGTATCTAGTGATTATAGTCCTCATTCAAACTCCTGCTTTTCAATATCTTTATTTATTTTTGCTTTTTTGGGTCACACCCAGTGATACTCAAGGGTTACTCCTATCTCTGCACTCAGGAATTACTCCTGGAGGTGCTAGGGGACCATATGTAATGCTGGGGATCGAACCCAGGTCGGCTGCATGCAAATGCCCTACCCACTGTACTATCGCTCCGGCCTCAATATCTTTATTTTAGAATATAAGATGTGGCATCACTAGAGGGACTAATTCTCTCTTGGGGTGGGCGTCTCAGGTCATTATGCATTGTCCATGTCCAGACTGTTAAGCCTCACCCTGTGGACAGATTGATTTTTATATTTATTCACTGCAGAGCCATATGGCTGGCTGGTCAATAATTTTTATTGAGGTTATATTGCATTTTAGCATTATATACTTCCCTGGGATGAGGCAAGAGTCACAGCAGAGCCTGGCAAGCTACTCGTGGTGTATTTGATATGCCAAAAACAGTAACAATAATGGACCTCATTCCCAATGAATGGAGACATTACTGGTGCCCGCTCGAGCAAATCGATGAACACGGGAAGAAAAGTAAAAAGTGACATGCTCCAAGCCTATATCATTGTAAAAATCCTGTGTTCGTGTTTTAAAAATTCTCCCTCCACAAAGTTTTGCTGTGAAAGTTATTATCAATATATAATCCGTTGATAATCTTTTCTTTGGCACTGTTATATTTACCCCAGACAGTATATTTTTTGTCTCAGACCTTATAATTTTTTCTTTTGTTAATTTCTAGGAGAAGTAGTTGGGCCTGCTTAAAGATCTTTCAGCAGAGAACAATTTTTTGCTCGTTTGTTTTGGGCCACACCCAGCAATGCTCAGTGCTTACACCTGGCTCTGTGCTCAGAGATCACTACTGGAAGGGCTTGGCAGCCATATAGAGTATGGGGGATTGAAGCTGGGTTGGCCTTATGCCCTACCCACTATGCTATCTGTCTGGTTCCACAGAGGCTTTTATTATTTACTCATTCATTCATTCATTCACTTATTTATTTATTAAATTTTATTATGCCATCGTGAGATATACATTACAAAGCTGTTCATGATTGGGTTTCAGTTATACAGTGTTCCAGCATCCATCCCTTCTCTAGTGCACATTTCCTACTACCAATGTCTCCAGAATCCATCCCCGACTCCCAGCCTGCCTCTATGGCAGACACTTTTCTCTTCATCTCTTTCTTGAGAGACTTTTAAGCCCAGTCTCTCAGACCCATACCAGGCCCATAAAAATTAAGTATAAGCAGGTACAGATGCTGAACACTGGAATCAAGGAGAAACTGGGAAAGGAGAGGCATTCGCCTTGTAGTCTATGGATCTTGGTTCTATTTCTGACACTCCATTTAGTCTCCCGAATTCACCAGGAGTGATCCCTGAGTGCAGAGCCAGGAACAAGCCCTGAGCACCAGCAGGTGTAGCATTAAACCAAGAACATAAAGAACAACAGGGGAGAAACTGGGAAGAGAAAGCTTAGCAAAAAGAATCCATGGATGGGAAGTTACCTGGGCCATAGGAGCTGTCTCCTGAGATGCAGTTTATCAGGAAGGATGTCTGTGTTTAGATTATCTTCTGCTGTGGATCCCAGGCCCTAGAGCTGTATCAACCTGCTATGCTGTAGTACAGTACGCCATACCACTTTCTAAGGGTTATTTAATTAACTGAAATTTTCTCCTAAACTGTAAACTTGCTGAGTGAGGGCAGTGACAAAGCAGAATTTACCTTTGTAACCCTCAATAGTACCTAGGGGAGTCTCTGGAGCACAGCTTGTTGTTTAGAAATATTTATTAGATGAATGGACCTAATTTAAACACTCCAGAAGCAGACCTACTTACTCATTTCCTGGAATTCTTCAAGGAAAGCTCCGTGCTCCTGTCAGCTTATGTGTTATTCATAGTAGTTGAGTAACCAGAGGAAGTAATAATACCACTGAGGGAAAATGAGGCCATGTCTGAAACTCTGTGTGCCCAGAGGTTCCTCCATGTGGGGTACTAGGAATAATCTAGAAAGAGCTCAGAGATAGGTCAGCAGAAGAGATTTCTCAAGCTGTCAGATGAGAAATAGATGCAGGAGTTGGTTGTGTAGCTTAGAGATATATAAAAAAAAGACTAAGAAAAGAGACCTAGTAAGGATTATAAAATATTTCAAAAGTTTTCCTTTCAAGTCAGAGGCTAGGTAGACAGAAAATGGAACAGTGTGCTAACAATTGTCGAAAGTACTAATACCAACCTAGAACTGAACATTAAATAGAGGCAAAAGATACACATGACAACCCTTTAATGTATGTTCTGTAATCCATAGTCTGGAGGGGAAGGAAAAGAGAAAGAGAGAGAAAGGGAAAGAAATAAAGAACTTGCCATGGAGGCGGGCTGGGGGCGGGGGAGGGAACCAGGGACGTTGGTGGTGGGAGATGGGCACTGGTGGAGGGAGGGGTTTTGGTCACTGTATGACCAAAACCCAAATATGAACTTTTAATTGTATATCTTTGTAATTGTATATCTTACGGTGGTATAATAAAACACTTAAAAAAAAGTTTTCCTTTCAAAGGGAAAGACAGTTTACTTTAATTTTGCTCCTGAAGATCCAGGTTGAAGAACAAGGAGAAAATATTCAGTGTAACAGAATTGTGAAATGCTCTCTCCTGATGCTCACTGCAACAATGGAATAGGCTTCTTGCTAAGTAAGATACGAGGTTGCTGGTCTGGGGCGACAACTCCATCTGGCCACTGCAGGCTCTTTTCAGCACTGTCCCCACCCCTGGTACTGAGTTTGGAGTAGCCCCTGAGCACTGCCAGGTGTGGTCCTCAAAATAAAACCAAAACCAAAAATGATTAGTATAAAAATCATACAGACATGATCAGGAATATGAAGAGAGAGAGAATAGATTAAATTGAGCCCCTAGATTCTTGCTCTGGCCATCATAGTTTTCATTTTTAATATTTCATTTAAAGAAAAAAAAGTGCTGTTCAGTTTCAGGAATCCAATATGCTCTTATCTCTCCAGGATATTAGCTCAGTGTCTCAGGAGATGGAGCGTCCACACGCGAGTTTGATACCATGCTCCAGGATATTAGTTTTTATGAGCTGTAAGCTCCTCTTTGCAGCTGGTCTCTCCCCATGCCCCTCTGTGGATGCTTCCTTGGCCTTCTAGATTCTCAAATAGGAGTGGGGACATCGGGCAGGAGAGCTAGTACTGCAGGCAAGGTGCTTGCCCGGCATCCCATATGGTCCCCTGAGCACTCCAGAAGTGATTCCTGAGTGCAGTCAGAAGTGACCCCTTGGCGTCAACAGATGTGGCCACTGCCTCCCATTCCTTCAAATCCCTCCCCCCACAACAAACCCCAGATAGGAGTGGGGACATTGTCTGGGCTAGCATATCAGTTCTTGATGTGGAGATTCCCCAGAACTTCTGGATATTTCAAAAACATTCTTCCAAAGTTCGCACTCATGGCCCTGCCTGAGGGATGATTTCTGCTTGCTAGAAGACAGCTCCTACCGGGTTCTCGGGTTCTTGTACACCTCACCTCTATGTTGGCCTGAGGGAGGCTGGGCATTGTCTTCAGAGCTGCCACCTTCAAACTGGGGGGTAGGTAGGTCTGCTGCATTCTAGACCAATCTCTTTTCCCATTCTATAACAGTCCTTTGCTTACACATAAATAAGTAAACAAACAAAACAAACAAACCATTTTATTTTTTTTCGAATTCTACCTGCCTGCTCTTATTTAGCAATTCCTTTTTTTAAAATAAGTATTTTATTATACCACCGTGAGATATACAATAACAAAGATGTTCATATTTGGGTTTTGGTCATACAGTGTTCCAGCACCCATCCCTCCACCAGTGCCCATCTCCCACCACCAATGTCCCCAGTTCCCTTCCCCCTCCCCCAGCCCTCCTCCATGGCAGATTCTTTGTTTCTTTCCTTTTCTATCGCTTTCTCTTTTCCTTCCCTTCCAGATTGCAGATTACAGAACATACATTAAAGGGTTGTCATGTGTTTCTTTTTAGCAAATCCTTCTTATTTCAGGTCCACTGCTTGTTTTCCAGTTACAATGCAGGTTTATTGGTTTAAGCATGTAATCTGTTTATTGTCATTTTAAGGCATCTGTGCCGGCTTAGCCATCTTAATTCAATCTCCTGTCCTTTCCAATTCTAAATATTATGATTTTTAAATGCGAAAGAAAATGTCACACAGTGATTTTTATAAAAAGAGCACATTTAAAGACCTTTTTAAACCAAACATATAGCATAAAAATAAAATTCAGAAATATTCCTAACAATATCAATCACAGCAATACCAAAGACTGCTAACATTTGTAATATGTGTCAAATATACACATATATGCCTGAAACTTACAATAAATAGATGAATATATGTGTGAAGGGTTCCCTGTGTGCTCACGCCACATCCATAAACCTCTCTTTCCTTCTCTTTTTCCTTTCTGACTGAATTCTTTTTCTGTAAAGACATGGTTGGAAGGTCACAACTAGCACAGTAAAAATTTAGATGGAAAACTTCTGTGGGAAGTTACTTTCCTTTGGCTTATCTGGGAAGGCCTTGGGCTGGCAGGGGGCCTGGCCAGCCAGGGCAAGCAGATCTCTGATGCCCTAACCTTGACTTTGCCTCCTAAGAAAGATGTGATGTTCTGCTCAGAGCCCAAAGTCTGCCCAACGGAAGTTCCGTCTTCTCCCTGATTCAATTCTTCCTTCCTGAGTTTATGCTAGTTATGGCTTCAGAGTTACAATGTGGAATAGAGGAGTGAGTTTGCCGATATAAAAACAGTTTGGAATATGATAAAATTCCTTTTGTTCCTGTTCTTCTTTTGTTCCTACACAGGACTGCAGTACATTTCTCCCTATCTCCTTGACCGGCTAGTCTAGGCAACTGCTGGAGGGTCAGGGCCTAGAGTCATCCTGGAGAAACTTCTCTTTGAGGGTCTTCGGACTCCTGGGAGTGTGAGACTTCTGGGAATCCTAAACCATCGCAGATAGTGGCTTATTTCTGTCAGCAGTTGTGTCATTTATATAGAATTCAACTAACAGTATGTCTAGCATAGGAAGAGAGAACAAACAGAAGAAATAAGCTTAGACTTTTATTTTTTAGTTTATTTTTTTTATTTTGGGGTTACTCCAGTGATACTCAGGGCTTACTCCTGGGTCTGTATACAGGAATCACTCCTGGTGGTGCTGGGGACTATAGGTGGGGTGCCAGGGATGGAACCTGCATTGGTCAGGTGCAAGGCAAGTACCCTATTCACTGTACTATTGTTTTGACTCAAAAAGAAGCATACAGATATTTGTGGAGAAAGTATAAACAATCAGATGAAGCGATCTAGAACAAATTCAAGGGATAGGTTGGGGACCAAGTGCAGGACCTGAGGAAGTTCAGAAAGGCAGAAGCTTCGCTGTGTTGCTCTACAAGTCTGTGCACTAGCGTCAACACTGCCAGCCGAGGTTGTGCCTCATTTGACCTAATAGAGTTTTCAGGGTTACCACTGGTATGGCTAGGGTGTGGGGCTCCTGGGAACATGTGCACGTGTTGATTTGTCCTCAGCAGCCAAAAAGCTTTCCCAGCTCAGAGCTATTTCAGTCCAAGGCTGTTTTCTCAGCTTCATGGAGGAAAAACACAGGAGGAATGCTAGCAGATACAGCAAGTTCTTTGCAGAATGTGGTCTGGGCCAGGCTTGGCTGATGACTGATTTTTACCCTTCCATAATTACTCTTCCATAATTCCTTAATCTGCTGCAACTGGCCTCAGTTTCACCAGGGGCCATGTTTTCTTTAGAACACAGATTCTTATTCTTTTTTTGGCAAGGGGAAGTGTCATACCTGGAAATGCGGTTGGACCACGTGATGCTGGGACCCGAACCTGGTGTTCCCTGAAGAAAGCACATGGTCCAGCCCTTTAAGCACCTTCCCCTGGCCCTATACCATATTTTTTCTTTTTTTGAGAAGTGGCCAGTGGTGTTTCACCTGATTTTACTAAGTGTCTCTGTGCTGGAGATTTATTATGTCTCCTACTTTGAGGCTTTAAGGGCTGTTTCCCTACAATTTCCAGCAAAGCCCCCTGATCTGAGCCAACACACTGACTTGCTTGGGCAAGTCAGTTGCTGAAAGCAGTGCTGTGGAGGTGCAGTGCCGCATGCCGGGGTGTGTCTCATATACCACGTGTGATAGCCAGCACCATGATCATTTGGGTGTATAACTTCCAGATAATAAAGCTTTATCTAACTTTTTTAACTTCCAGATAGTAAAGACATAATAAAGAACATTTTTAGTGGATGAAGACAGATATTGTGGAGGGCCAGGGGGCTGAAGAGGGGGTGGTTGCTCCCAAGTTGAACTCAGGTAAAGTGAGGAACTCCAGGTGATATTTTGCCACGTTGAGGCTGGAGTGAAACCTTGACCCAGAGGTGCTGGGGGCCACCAGGGCCATTCTTGGGGGTGCAGTACTTGGGGGTGCTTCAGAGTAGTGCTCAGTGGTGATGGGTACTCAGAGCCTCCAGCATACAAGGCCTGTGCTCTGGTACCTTTGAGTTAGGTCTTCTGCCTTTAGATACATTGGGCCACGCGAATTCATGCTACTCCCAGTAATGCCTGGCTGTGTAATGAGAGTTTTGATAAGTGGGCACTTGTGTCCAGTCCACTGTAGGACTGGACCCACAGTGGTGCAAGGAGCTATGTGGTGCGAGGAGCTATGTGGTGCTGGAGCCTGAACTTGGGGCCTCCCACATGCACTTAGCACTTGAACAAGCTCCCTACCCTGTCCCTCAGGCATTTAAAAACTATGCAAAGTCTAAAGGAACAGTGTACTAATCATTATGAGCATTTAAAATAGGCAAAAGGATATCATGATAACCTCTAAATGTATGTATTGCAAGCCACAATGTGTAAGAGAAGGGGGGAGGGAAGAAGGGAGGGAGAGAGAGAGAGAGGGAGAGAGAGAGAGAGAGAGAGAGAGAGAGAGAGAGAGAGAGAGAGAGAGAGAGAGAGAGGTGAAAATTGCCTGCCATAGAAGCAGACTGGGGAGGGAGAATCAGGGGACATTGGTGGAGGGAAATGGGCACTGGTGGAGAGATGGATGCTGGAACACTGTATGACTGAAACCCAAATATAAACACTTTTGTAACTGTATATCTCATGGTAGTATAATAAAAATTTTTAAAAAATCGACATTTGCAGTCTATTGAAATTACACCCCAAGCCTAAGTTAAAAAAAAAAGAGTACATTGCCTTTTGAACAGGTAAGGAAGTGCAATGTTTTATTTTTGTTGTTGTTGTTTAAAAAATCCTGTTGTTTGTTTATTTTGGGGCCACTTTTGGCTCTGTTCAGGGCTTACTCCTGGTTGTGTGCTAAGGGATTGCTTCTGGCTGTACTTGAGGGTCATTATGGAGTTCAAGGAGTTGAAACCAAATTGGCCATCTGCAAGGCAAGTGCTCTGATCACTGTACTATTGTTCTAGCCCCTAAATGCCCTGGCTTAGAAGGGAGGAGGGGACCTGGAAGTCAAGTTGTTCTAGAACCGCCAATCTAGAATATTTTACAAATATACTTCTGTCAACTGCTTCATTTCTATGAATTTTATTTTGCAGGTTTTCTCATTAAAATAGTTTCTGTTATGTTTGTTTAAGTGTATCATTCCTAGGAAGCCCTGTGAACTGGGTATATTGGGGCAATTTCTTAGTATCACACTGTATCACACTGTCTTCCCATTCATCATCGATTTGCTGGAGTGGGCACCAGTAACATCTCTATATGACCTGTCTCATGCAAGTAAAGCCCAAGGGCACCTGCTTGCTCCAGGAACATAAAGAGCCTCAAACCATTCCATCAGGTCATGGGAATGAGGTCTATAATTGTTACTGGTATCTGGCATATCAAATACGACACGGGTAGCTTGCCAGGCTCTGCCGTGCTGGTAGCATACTCTTGTAGTCATCTCAAAATCCAGCATTTATTTAGGAACCGCGAGCTGCAAGCGGCCTGCGAGCCGGGCTGTGATAGGCTGGTCTCTGGGTGGAGTTCTGACGAGGGGAAGTCCAGATGTGGAAAATGGAGGTCCTCATGGAGTGGGGTGGGGGGTGTCTGGCTTGTTGTGAGGCTCTGCTGGGGTGGCGGGCCAGGGCTAGAACCTGCCACCCTCCCGGGCACCTCATGAGCGGTGGACACAGTGAGAGCCAGTAGCAGCTCTGCCGCATGTCTCAATTTCTTAGTACCCATCCTTAACTGATCTCTCAGTTATTGCTTCGCCTCCCTTACGAAGGCAACTAGGCCCCAGATCACCAGTCACGGGAAGGATCACAGCCTTCAGACAACTGCAGAGACTTCGTTTTAAAGCCTCATCTGTTCTTTGCTGTTTGCCTCCACCTTCTGCATTTCACGTTTTTTTTTAAGTGGCAAAATGGGAGATTTGCTTGGCAAGGAGCATGAGTGGGAAGGAACATAATTAGTGAGTGATTCTTCGTTTTCTATGTGAAGTTGTATTTATGGCCACTCTGAGCCTTAAATATCAGAGGCCAGGGAAGAGTTGCAAATGATTTGGTCCCTTGATTAGCAAGAGAAAGCTTTTCCTCTTGGGAAAAAACAAACTGTCCCCAGGGCTGCTCCAACACCTGGGTTCCCTTCTCTGTTGGTTGCAAGAGAGACAATGTTCAGGGCTGATGAGAGAGGGGAGCTGTGAGCTGCCTTGCTCATTGATAGAAGAATGGATTTTCTTGAGACCAAGAATCACAGGGCTCTGGGTGCCTTGGGAACAGCCATCAAAGATACATTCTTTTTGCCAGGGCAAGGAAAGTCCCCAGAAAGTAAATTCATGCCAGTGACTGGGTAAACAATGAAAAGGGCTTCGAATGCCCAAGCTGCTGGATAGAAGCTGAGTATAAGTCAGAGGGAGAAAGACAGAGACAGAGACAGAGACAGAGACAGACAGCGAAAGACATGCACACACACAGAGCGAGAATGAGAGAGAGAAACAGAGGCAGAGACAGAGACACAGAAACAGACAGAAAGACATGCACACATAGAGAGAGCAAGAATGAGAGAGAGAGAGAGAGAGAGAGAAGAGAAAGAGAGCTACCATTTCCCTTTTGCCCTTATCATGAGCCCTAGACATTTTGAATAGTGAATGAGTACTGGATACTGGATATGTAGCTAGTAGAAATTCCATTCACCTCCCTGCATTTGTATGTATATGTATTCAAGTCCTGTTCTAAATTATATGGATGCCCAAATTTGTTGGCAAACATGGATAAACTGTCTTGGTTAGAGCTACTGATAAGTAGATACACAGTCTATTTATAAGTACACACACAGCCACAGTCCTATATGTTTTTTTTTCCCTTTTTTGGGTCACACCCGGCGATGCTCAGGGGTTTCTCCTGGCTCTGCACTCAGGAATTACTCCTGGCAGTGCTCGGGGGACCATATGGGATGCCGGGGATCAAACCCAGGCTGGCACGGGCCAGCCACATGCAGGGCAAACGTCCTACCCGCTGGACTATCGCTCTGGCCCCCAACAGTCCTATATGTTTTATGGGGAATGTGCAGTTCACAACTCCTCATGCTAAATGCAGTTATCAGTGCTGTGCTCCCAGGAACATTCCTGATGACTGATGCGCCTTCCTCAGCCAGCTTCCAACAGTGTTGTTGAGCATCCAAAATGGTGGCCCACACCTGAGAAGAAATGATCAAGGTTCTGAAGACAGCCCTTACTGATCTAAGCTTCAGATGGTGGTGAACATGTTGTAACTATCTGTACCTCAAGTGGCCACTGAGCTCTGAGGTCAGTGCCTCTTATGTGAGCTCATGGTGCCAACCTTCCTTATGTTCATTTCTAGCCTACGACTGACGTATCATGTTCCCAGGGCTTGAAGAGTATCTTCTGGTGAGTGGACAAGGGAAGCCTGACAGAACTGGTTTTCAGGGAGTCCCAGGGCCAGGTGTCTTGTACTTGTCTTGAAGTGAAAGGAGCAGGTTGGACATTTGGCTCACTGCAGAGACACAGCACTTTGTCATGACTAGACCACGTGACTTTCAGGAAAAGCCAGTTGGTAGTGATGGAGTGCCCACCTCTCACCAATTTGTGAATGGAGATTCCATGTGGAGATGAGGAAACTGTGAGCCGGAAGCCGCACCCCTGAACAGCCCAGAGGTAGGCCCATCCGAGAGGGCCTTTCTCTGTTTGTTTTTCTTGGCCGGGTGGGAGGAGGAACGCTGGAGAGCCCAACAAATTCCCACAGAGAAGGAGGCTCTGACTTGGTGTGTTGTTCACAATTCCTTTCGGAGCGAATTCCACTGCCGAGAAACTGGCTCAGGCGCAAAGGTTCACAGCTGTGTGAGGGATGTTGCAGGGGACATAAAGGCTGCAGTGTGTGCTGGGAGGACAAACAGTCCCACACAGGCCTGGGCCTGAGGAACAATGGGGCCAACACACAGCCCTCAATACAATGCATTCACTTCCTGTCATAACACTGGGTGAAGAGGCCCTGGAGGCGGTCCCACCTGAGGGACGGTGATGGCATCGTTTTAAAAGCTGCTGTTCATTAAAGTAAGAGACACAGGAGAGATGGGGTGTCTTTCCTAGGCACAGCACCCCACCCCCACCCTCACCCTCCCAGCAAGATGGTATGAAAACCCTTTTATTCCCACATAAAATGCTGTGGTAAAAATACTGGAGAGGTGTTAAAAGCTATTTTGGATTTAAGTCTTTGTGACATTGCATGCTCATGATTCACTACCACAGCTAAAATTATGGGCGTGAGGCATCCCAGGCTTCTCTGCTTCCCGCCAGCTCACTGCCTCTAAGTGAGCATGATTCTTTGCCTGGTCCGAGCTTCTGCCCTCACTGGGTTAAAAGCACTTGTGTAGTGAAGCTGAGAGCATTGTTCTGGTGATGATAATGGTGCTTCTACTAAAGGAGCTGGTACCTTCTAAGCTCTTAATGCAGCAGGCCCAGTTCTAATTGCTTGAATTCTGAAGGGAGATCCATAAAGGGGAACCAAAGTTTGCTCTGTGTAGTAGATAAAGAAGCTGAGGCATGACTGTGTGTGTGTGTGTGTGTGTGTGTGTGTGTGAGAGAGAGAGAGAGAGAGAGAGAGAGAGAGAGAGAGAGAGAGACCACTTGCCCACACTCATTACTTGTAAGTCTAGGGTCTCTCAGGAGTCCACCTTTGCTGGATGACCTATCTCCCTGTCAGGGCATCTCCTCAGCCTGTGGTAAAATGGCCTCCATAAGTATTGGTGAGATTGACACGTCTTGAGTGGGGTTTGAGAGGCTTTCCAAGGCAGAAAATGTTTTTACTTGATATAGCAGAGGCATGGGAAAGAAGCTTCTCGAAATTTGTGTCAGAAGCCAGAAGGGACTGCGTGGGGAGCTACCACTCCACAAGGCTGCAACCTCAGGGGCTGGTGGGCTTGCTTCCGAGCACTGACATGTCTCAGAATCATAGATATGCTTTGGAAAGTGTCCCAAAGTCAAAGGTGACAGCAGGAGAGGCCAAGGTCTCCAAGGAAGTCTCATAAAAGCGGAAATGGAGGCAGAGAACTTTGGGGCTGGAAGAGACTCTGGGGATCTGTCTGACAGCTCCTTATTTCAGGCTGAAGAAAAAGCCCAGGAGCACTGAGGGGAAGCATCACAGAGAAAAAAAAACCCTTGGTTCAAAGCCCAGGGCAGAAAATCCAGCTCCGCCTTCTCTGCCTGTGGCAAAGAACAAAGTCAATCAGAGTTTTTTCCTCAAGTCTTCCTGAAGGTGGGAGCAGGGACATGACAGCAGAGAAACAGAAACCACGGTTTCCGGTCCCTGCAGCTGGGCCTTCCCGGGCAAACATGGCACAGGAACGCGGCTGCTCTTCCCAGAGGGTGCAAGCAGGGAAGGTCAGAGCAGGACAGGTCTCAGGTTCATCAGGAGAGCCCCATCATCAGGGAGCAGGAAGAGTTCTAGAAATGCTCCTGTCTGATGTAGCGGTGGGTCAAGAGGGGCGTGCATGACCTGGAAAAGAGAGAGAGTTCCACCTGGGAGCAGGTGCCACACGGTCCTGACTGAGCAAGAGCCCTGAGCAGAGGCGGCCAGCAGGTTTGCATGATGGCATGTGACGATGTGTATCTGCCCGTCGGGAGAAATGATGTCACAGAGAGAAACCAACTTTAAAAACATTCCTGTCATACCTTGAGGCAGCTTGCTGTCTGGGTCTGAGGCAGGAGCTCTGCGCCTGGTCTGACAGCTAAGGGACAAAGCCAGTGGCCACCCACCTTGCTTCGTAAACAAAAATCAAGGTTCAGGCAATAGATATGGTCGTTAATTGGTTGTTTAAGTAAACGGCGGGGCGGGGGGGCGGAGAGGGGCAGCAGCATCCAGAAGAGCCTGAGCTGTCTCTGGGGAGAGCACAGGAGAAAGCCCCTTGCCGTGGAATAGAAGCTTCTGGCTTGGTCACACCGCATGTGGTTCTTGAGCACCGCCAGGGGTCGCTACTGAACACAGAGCCAGGCAGACTGAGCACCCCTGGGGAGGGGGGGATATTTTTTTCTTAATTTAATAAAGTTTTAGTTTTCTGACCTATTCAGTGCTTCCTTTCCTGCAGCAGGGACAGATCCAGCCTTGGAGTCAAATACCTGAGCTCACTGCTTTGAAAGCAGCATAGTAAGTCCTTAGTATGGGGCTCCTGAACTAAGGAATGCTTGACCAGAGCATTCCTCTACAGGGTCTCAGATACAGCCGTGGGTTTATGAGTTTGTAGTTGGGAACTTTCTCACAGAGTTGTCCTATGTGCTTTTGTCAAGCAACACTAAGTTATTGAGCTCGATCTGGACTTTGCTTTTGCCCCACTTTTCCTTTTGGCCTCAACCCCAGGTTTGTTGACTAGTCCTTTGTCTTTCTTGGCCAACTCTGGCATCTTTTCTTGTCATCCTTGGAAGGTGTCTGGAAGGTTGGAGGACCTGGAGCACATATTTCACATACAGGAGTTGTGGGTTCAATCTGTGGCATGGCGTGGTCCCCTGAGCATGGCTGTGAATGGTCCCCAAGCACTGGCTGGGTGTGATGACAATCCATACCCCTGTCCTCCCCCAAAATTTACAGAGATGGGGATGTGATACACATCAGTGATGCCCTTTTGTGAGACCATGGGTTCATTTCCCAAGCACACAGAAAAGATTGGGGGTGGCAGGGAGAGGTGGGCCACACCCGTTGGGTGCTCGGGCTTACTCCTCTTCACTCAGGCTCATCTTGGTGCTGACCATATGCGATGCCAGAAATGGAACCCCAGTTGATTGTGCAAGTGTAAGGCAAGTGGTTTGCCCACTATGCTGTCTCTCCAGAACCCCCGCCCAGCTTTTAAAAAAAATAGATGCCCACACAAGACTATGTTATACATAACTGTGTCAGTTTAAGCTAAGTGCTAAGAAGTTCATATACGTTATGTCATTCACTCTTAGCACCAACAGTAGGAGTTGGGGTATTTTCTTGAACCGAAATTCAGGGGTAAGCTTCTTGCCTGTGGTTCCCTGTTGGTAGATGGGTAATCTGGACTTGAGCATAGACAGGCCTGCCTCTCTCCATAGACTGTTAACTGCCCACTTCCTACGAGTATAAAGCCAGGAAGAACCAGTCCCTCATTCTAAGTATGTTCCAGAGAAGAAGGGGCTAGGGAAATAGTACAGTAAGACACATTCCTCACACATGGCCAACCAGGTTTGATCCCAGGTACCAAATGGTCAGTAGAGCCCCAGCAGGAGTGACCCCTTAGCACAGAGTGAGGAGTAAGCCCTGCACAAGATGAGTGTGGTCCCCAAAGAACCACTGTCACCCCCAACACCAAAATATTCTGCAAAGAGTTATTATGGACCTCAGTTCCATGACCTGAAGAATGGTTTCGGGCTCTTCCTGTTCCTGGAGCAAGCAGCTTCCCTTGGGTTACACTTGCTTGTGACAGGACTTATGGAGATGTTACTAGTGCCCACTCGAGCAAATCGATGAACAATGGGAAGACAGTTGAGAACATGGTGAATCCAAGAATGAGTTTTATTAATGTGCTACCATTGGTTTCTAAGGAATAGAAAGGAAATTTCTCTATTAGCGTTCACATTTCAGAAAAAGAACAGTTTCCAGGAGTTCTGGGGTGTCTAGGCTGGGAAGAAAATCTCTTTGAGTGAAATAGGCCAAAATGAGGTAGCTGGGCTATGTCTTAGGGCTGAAAGGGCAACCTGCCTCCTATTAGTCACAACTGTCCAAGCTTGGGCATGAAGAGTCGTGTCTTATGGAGACAGTTGCAAAGCCAGGAGCAAGTGGGGAAGACCCAGAGGCCTCAGGGCCTGGCTGGAGGCTGAGCTTAGATCCAAGGCAAGGTGGTCCAAAGCAACAGATGAGCCAAGACTGACCTCAGTCTTGCGGCTGAGATATTCAGCCAGCCCAGCCTGGAGGCCCTGCCTGGTGGTTCTGGCTCAGGGACAGGGCCTAGAAACTTGAGTCCGGATCCAGGTCATCCAAGTCAGAGTTCAAGGTCAGGGTCAATTCCTGGTGAGCAAGCTTGCATCAGTTCCTCCTTATATAGTTAGGAAAACTATGTCATATTGAAAAGAGGACTGATTTATCTAAAGGAAGGTGGTTACTCTCTGTCACTTTCAAAATCAAATTGCCTTGTTGGCAGTCAAAATCATGTTGGTTAAAATCATTGTTTTAAATACAGAGTCATTCTTGAGAAACTTCACTGAATTTAATTTTATGGTATTTTTTGGTTTTTAGACCACACTAGTCAGTGCTTATGGGTTACTCCTAGCTCTGTGCTCAGGAATTACTACTGGGTGGGACCATATAGGATACTGGGGATCAAACCCAGGTTGGCCACATGCAAGGAAAAAAACCCTACCCCTCATACTATCACTTTGGCCCCACCTCACTAAATTTTAGGAGTCAATCTTTAAGGTATTGTAAAGGCCCATGCATTGCTAAGGGCCTAGTGCTTAGCATATATAATTTGGATTTGGGGCCACACCTTGAGATACTTCATGCTTACTCCTAGCTCTGTGCTTAGGGAGCCCTCGTGGTGGGGCTAGACAGACCATATGAGGATCAAACCCAGGCTGACCATGTACAAGACTGTACTATCTCTCTGGCCCCTAGTAAATATTTCATGATAAATATTTAATGAAATTAATGGAACATAGTGATACAAAAGTTTTATTGGATCTCTGAGGTACTTTGATCAAAAGAAACTGGGAGTTGGGGCGGACTAGAGCCATAGCACAGCAGGGGAGGGCATTTGCCTTAGATGTGGCTGACCCTGGTTTGAACCCATATGGTCCCCCGAGCACCACCAGGAGTAATTCCTGAGTGTAGAGCCAGGAGTAACCTCTAAGCTTCGCCGGGTGTAACCCAAAGGCTAAACAAAGAAACAAATAAATCGATCGATCAGTCAATCAATCAATCAATCAAAAGAAAGGAAGGAAGGAAGGAAGGAAGGAAGGAAGGAAGGAAGGAAGGAAGAGAAGGGAGAGGAAGGAAAGAGAAAGAAAGGTAGGAAGGAAGGAGAGGAAGAAAGAAAGAAAGAAAGAAAGAAAGAAAGAAAGAAAGAAAGAAAGAAAGAAAGAAAGAAAGAAAGAAAGAAAGAAAGAAAGAAAGAAAGAAAGAAAGAAAGAAAGAAAGAAAGAAAGAAAGAAAGAAAGAAAAGAAAAGGAAAGAAAGAAAGAAAGAAAGAAAGAAAGAAAACTAGGAGCCCAGATATAGGTGAAATAGTGTATTTGACAAGTGGGGAAATTTTCTCACTTCCCACACAAGTGGAATTTTGACTTAGGAGAGGGATTCTAGTTGAAGAGCAAATGGAGAGGGGGCCAAATGGAAAGAGGGTGGTAAACTGATAATGCTCACATTCAAGCTTTCCTGTCTCTTCCGTTAAGACTCTGGTGAAAAACAGAATTTATTCAGCTGCCAAAAGTCTGTGGATCCAAGGCAGGTTAGGGAATGAATTATGACCGGATGGTTCCAAGTCCCACATGGGAGCTTCTGAAATGAAGATTTTGGTCCCTTGGACGCTGCCTCCAACACCCACACAACACAGATGGGCTGTGGGGACTGGCTGAATGTGAGAGAGAAGAGAAACTAGAAATGACTTGAGTATTTGCCCCACACATTCAGCCCCTTTTCTCTTTACCTAAAAATGAATCTCCTGTCTCATCTGATGAGAATTAACACTTCTCTAGGTGCTGTGGAGATGAGCTCATTGCCTCTTTCCAGAGTCCAAAGAAATACTCGATGCCTTTGAATTTCAACTCTAAAAGCTCCCTTGCCTGCTGGAAAGACAGTATAGGGGTGCAAGGCTTTTAACTTATACGTGGCTAACCCTGATTCAATGTTGGGATCCCAGAGGATTCCCTGACCACTTTAGGAGTGATCCTTGAGCACAGAGCCAGGAGTAAGCTCTGAGAATCACTGGGTATGACCCAATTAGAAAGGGAAAAAGAAACTCCTTGCCTGAAATCTGGAAACTTCTACAATCCAGTCAAACTTTCTTTTGTTTTTCTTTTGTTTTCTTGAGCCACACCTGGCAGTGCTCAGGGGTTACTCCTGACTCTGCCCTTAGGACTCACTCCTGGCAGTGGGGGGCCAGATGGGATGCTGGGGATAGAACCCAGGTGGATCATGAGCAAGACAAGTGCCCTTCTTGCTGGACTATGGCTCCAACACTTTCCCCCGTACCCCCAGCCAAATTGTTTTTTTTGTTAGATGTTTTGTTAAATGATGTTGCATGGTTCAAGCAAACAAAGAAGAAATAAGTGAGTCTGGTGTTGTTTTTAATAGTTTTTTTTCCCCTTCTAATTTTACAGTCCATTCCCTACCTTTTACTGTTCATTCCCTACCCTGTTTTTCCACTGCTATTGTAGTGACCAGGGTTGTTCCTTTAGTTGTGGGACTTGTGTACGTGCTTGCAGCAGGGCCGCACTCACACAGCTGCAGTATTTGAGTATGTTTTGGTTGTGCTAGCTGGAGTGGAGGCTGTGGAGTTCACACATACTTATGGTGCCTGTACGTATGTGCCTATGTGTCAGTGATCACACATTTTGTTGTGGCACTAGGGGCCCCGGACAGTAGATCCACAAGAACCGTGGTCAGATGGTTCAGGGTTCGGGGGCTTCAGGATGGTGGGCACTGGGTCTTGGACTCATGGCTTCAGCTTGCAGGAACCGTGCATCTGTTTTCAGGACACAGAGAATCAGAAACAAGTTTTCATGCCTCCTTCATCATGGTGGGAAATTCTATAGTAAACTTTAGGAACTTCATTTCTTTTTGAAGGCACTGATTTCATTTTTTTTTTCTTGTTGTGGCTTTTTGGATCACATCCGACAATGCTCAGGGGTTACTTATGGCTCTGCACTCAGGAATTACTCCTTGCAGTGCTTGGGGACCCACAAGGAATGCTGGGGATTGAACCCAGGTCAGCTGTGTGCAACGTAAATGCCCAACCCGCTGTACTATTGTAACAGCCCCAAGGTAGTGACTTCTTATTTATCCGTTTACTTATTTTATGATTCTTAGCAGAGCTCAAGGGCTACTCCTATTTGTGCTTGGAGAGCTCTTCCTATTCCTTCCATTCCCAGAGGACTGTACAGCGCTGAGGATTAAACTGGGGCTTGCCACATATGAGGCAAGTGCCTTAACCCCTGTACAATTTCTCTAGCACTTGTTTATAATTATATGGAAAACTAAAACACAGTATAAAAATTTGCTACTGAGTCACTGTTTCCTTTAGTTTGGTTTTGATTTGATTTTTATCAAGTTTGCATTGATTTACAAGACTCCCTGTTTAGGGGTGCTCTGTTAACACACACCTTGCTCACTACCAAAACGCCAATAGTCTTAATCAATTGAACTGATCTCCTCCATTACCTTTTTAGCCCATTTGTGCCCCACTTCCACAAACTCAGCTGAACCATCTTGGAGGGACAATTAAGCACATGAACAGAGTTATGCAATTGCCCCGACATTCATCTCCTGAGCTCTTCCCATCTTGCAACATGAGGATCCAGAGTCCAACAAATAACTCACTGTCCCCCTCCCCCAACCCCCTGGCAGCCGTTGTTCAACTTTTGGCTCCTATGAATCTGGTTACTCTGTGACCTCTTGTGAAAGGAATCTGACAGTGCTGTCCTTCTGTGACTTATTTTCACTTAATATAATATTCTCAAAATGCACTCACGTTGTAACATTGGATTGGATTTCCTTCCTTTTAAAGGCTAAATAATATTCCATGATATGTATAAACCATGCTGTGCTCAGCCACTCACCCGTCCATCAGTGGACACTGGATTGCTTCCACCCCTAGCTACTGTGAATAGTGCTGCTGTGAGCAGAGGTACCAGTGATAGTCATTTGTAAACCTGGGCTACTGCATTACTCCCAGAAGAGTGAAGAAATTGCAGATTAGTGAGGGGTGGGAAGTGAGTGAACGCACTATGACCCTTTCAACTTCACTAACTTTTAAAGATATGCTTAAACCTCAGAGAATTTCGTTGTAAGGATCTTCAAATATATGTCCTAGCTTCTCTTCAAAACAAATGATTTTTAACCAAATCGTTTTCTTCTTGGAGTTACTGACAACAGTCTTTACTAAAAGTATTTCCAAATCAAGATTCAAAAAAGCAGTAGAAATTTTGCATATATTAAAACCTTCCAAGCCACTTAGTATTTTCGTTTATAAGAAAGCCAGACCAATCTCCTCCTGAGCAAAAACACAAAACAAACTTTGATTGAACAATACTTAATTGAGAATAGATATAAACTTATGTTCAATGTCAACATCTTTTCTAAAATTCATTTTTATTCTCTTAAGTATATAGAATTAGCAATGATCTCATTGTACAGTAATTTTATACAATGCTGGGCCACCCTCAACCCCCAGCAAAATGGAAAAATCAAATATAGAGAGAGATAGATAGATAAGTGTGAGAGATAGAGTAAGAGTAAGATAGGTTTAAGTTATTTTTTCTGCCAGAGAAAACAATACTAGAAAACTTGAAACAATCTCATTTAAGGAAATATAATTCCTGTTGTAGATGATGAGACTATTTTCTTCATTCCCATTTCAAAGATCAAGGTCAAAGGATCAAACTGAAACAGGAACATTAAATAAAACGGATATTTTTCAAGAACTTTAAAAAGCATAATTATGATGCATAGTTTATCTCTGTCTGAGTGACTGAGTCAAAAAGGATATGAAAAACATCTGGGAAAGCAAACAATCTTCTTGGGGATCCATTTGCAGTATCTTGCCCTTATCTTCTTGTCGGTGGTTATCCAAGATAAAAAGAAGATCCCACATCAGAAAATTTCCCCCAAATAAATATTGTTCTGCATGTGTCATGCCTAAGTCAGACATTTCTCATTCATTCACAATTGTTTCTTGCTTTCATTTTTCAAGGACCAGCTCAGAAAAAAATTAGTGGAAGAAATTTAGAAGCCAATCATTAAACAAATTGACTGTGTAATATGAGACCCGATTTCTGCATGTGTTCATCTTTGGGGGGATTCAGATGCCAGCCTGAGACTGCAGCTATACTTTGAAAACAGTATCTGAGTTGAGGAGAACAACTCAAAGGAACGTGGAAGGCTGCCAAGTGCAGAAACATGTTGTCCAGAAAAGTCACTAATTGTAAAGAACATCCTCTCTTCTTATATAAGCTACCAGATGTTGGTGGATTTAAAAGAGAGAGAGAAAAAAAGTAAAAAGAAAGCTGATGAGTCATGGGGTGCAACCACAGTTAAGCAAAGTTTAGCAGCTCCTTTAATTAAAGCACATTGTGGTATGTGCAATAAACAGCATTATGAAATGTGAACATGAAAATTCTGGGTAGAACGGAAATTTCAACGTAAAGATTCAAAACACTATTGAAGCCATAAATCTGAATGATGTTGAAAATTGATGTCGCTGCAGTGACTGGTTGAATTCACAGGGTGTGAGTTTTAAAACCAACAACCAACCAATCTACGTTTGGGCTGATGACTTTAAATTGTGGGGCTAATCACTCAGCCCCTGGTAATCCTAAGCATAACTGCGGACCAACTGTGAACTGACAGGAGAAAGCTCATTAGCCTGGCCATTTTCAACACCAGAGATGAAGCCTTTTACATTGCTCATTTAGAAAATACTAATAGCTTCCTTCATAGAATTGGAAGGACAGGGAGTGTTCTGTAGCATCATGTCTAAGACCCTCCACTTCCACTCTGTAGCCCTTGAACAAGTGCACTTCAGAGAAGTATCAAAAAATTTATACATATACCTATGTATACTATGTATGTATCAACATTTAGCTTGGCTGTATCTGATGAGAGAGAAGACTGAGAAAAATGTCTCCGTGTCTAGATAAGTCGAGGTGCCACTTCTGGCCACACCATCCTTTATTCCACTTTCCACTGGGAACCTTTGCACTTTTTTTCAGGTGTGGCGATCCAGCCTTCAACCCCTTCACAACTGAACAAAACCCTGAGCGCCCCTAACTCCTGCCAGGTCTCGATTTCTTTTTCAATATATCTGGTGGTGGGGACACACCAGTTGTGCCTTGGAAGTCCAGGTTGATGCAAGGTCTGAGAGAAGGGATCACTCAGGAACTCTGTGGGTGCTTAGGGGTCTTCAGGGATACACCTAGGCATGTGTGTGTGTGTGTGTGTGTGTGTGTGTGTGTGTGTGTGTGCTGTAGCATGTGGCGCCTGCAACAGAACCAAGATATGCACCCTAACCCCTAGTCTACCTCCTGACCTCACAAATTTAGATTTCTTTCTAAATTTGCCTCCATTTGCTGTTTTATCTTTAGAGACCAAGTTTCACTTTTATTCTCTGAGTTTATTTCCCCCCCTCCTTCTACCGAGTTTTGCTGATTTTATTTATTGGCAGGGTGGGGAGCTCCCAAGCACAGTGCCCAAGGGCCTGTGGATCATTTTCTGTGGGCAGCTTAGCCAGCAGCTCAGGACAAGGGATTTTATGATGCTTTGTTGTGGGGAGCTTAAGGGGGTCAGGCACAGAGAAGACGTGCATTGTAACTCTTGTGCTCTATATAGCCTGGCCCCAGCTTTAATTCATTACTTTTTTTTTTTTTTTTTTTTTGCTTTTTGGGTCATACCTGGTGATGCTCAGGGGTTATTACTCCTGGCAGTGCTTGGGGAACCATATGGGATGCCGGGATTGAACCCAGGTCGGTCCGCGTGAAAGGCAAACACCCTACCGGCTGTGCTATCCCTCCGGCTCCTCATTACTTTTTTTTTTTACTTTTATTGTTATGGGGGGGTTATTCCTGGCAGCACTTACAAGGATACTTAGCCAACCACATATCTGTACTAGGGCCCAGTCATGCAACTCTCTCAGATCCCAGCAGTGTTGGGGTACCTCCAGGGATATCCCAGGTGGTGCTTGGGGCCTATGGAGTGCCAGGATGGAACTTGGGGCTTTCTGCTCCTGACCCCTGATGTATAATTGGATACCCTGGCCTGCAAATCTAACTTTTTAAGTGACAGTCAAATTGGTTTTCAACTTGGTATCATGTTGGATGACAGGTTTAGCTAGTTTAGGAACTTTGCTGTTTTGCCCACTCACAGCTTAATCTACTTAAGCCAAGGTTCATTCTAATGAGATTTCTCTTCTGTGTAAACACTGCTAGAGGGTGTGGCAATTACAGAAGTCACCTTGACTCTGAATAACTTTTGACTTATTATTCATCTACTAAGACTTCTATGTTTTCTAGATTGGGCACAGCTCCTCTTTTTATACCCACTGCACCCAGTGTGGGACAGTTAGAATTTACCAGGAGACTACCACCCTGGCTATGTTGAGACTTTAGGAAGATTATAGGAAGGATTGTACTAGTTTGCTCTCAAGCAGGCGAGTGTGACCCTTTCAGTATATGGAGAGCAAGTTACTCAGAATCACCCTGGTGCAGATAATAAATAAGAAGGACCTTGTGAGTACCATCTAGATTACATGAAGCTCATGAAATGAAGATGCATTACTTTATACCAGTTCTCTCTCTCTCTCTCTCTCTCTCTCTCTCTCTCTCTCTCTCTCTCCCCCTCTCCCAGTGTTTTACATAAGAGATAATCTCAGAAGAAGAGATTAGTCCTTGGTTTATACCTGTAATAGCCTTTGTTTATACCTGTAATAGGTTGTGGCACCGCCTTCTACACTCTGTTTAGGCTCTTTGTTAACACGACCCTCCCTGTCACAGGTAAGATTACTTTGGTGTATATAAGGGGACTGACTTGAGGCCCCTTGGCCTTTTGCTCCTTCTTTTGGGTAGGACTCCTCTCAGGTGAGATCCTCTCTTTGGTGGGAGACTTAGGCTCTTTTGTATGGTCTAAGTTCAGACCAGGGCTAGAGTTCTTTCATTATATTGGATTGCTTTGGAAGTACTTTTGTACTATTAAAAGCCTTTTGGAACTGCGCCGGAGTTTTAATCTGTTCCCCAGTGTCCTTGGAGGTAGAAGAGAACTTCTGTCCTGACACTGTTGGGGACCCAGCGGCATCCCCAAAAGTATCACTCTAGCCTTCAAATTTAGCTTTTTAAGAGACAATCAAATTGGTCTTCAACATTGTTGTCTCATTTTTATTATTATTATTATTATTATTATTTTATTATTATTATTATTTGCTTTTGGGGTCACACCCAGCCATGCTCAGGGGTTACTCCTGGCTTTGCACTCAGGAATTACTCCTGGTGGTGCTCAGGAGACCATATGGGATGCTGGGGATCGAACTCAGGTTGACTGTGTGCGAGGCAAATGCCCTACCTGCTGTGCTATCGCTCCGATCTCGGTCTTGGTTGTCTCACTTTAGATTTATATGAAAAGTGTATGAGAACGATTGCTCAAAGTGTATGACAATACTGGGTAGGTTCAACCTTCTTGCTTTTAGCTGTACTCATAGGTCGATTGTATTATCTTTTGGTTTTAGTATATATTTCCCCAATGACAATGTTGTTGAACCTTTTTTATATGCTTGTTTGTTGTATGTAAATCTTTGTTTGGTGTTGGGGAGACACTTGGCTGTGTTCAGGGCTTACTCATGGCTCTGTGATCAGGTGTCAGTCATTTTTGGTGGGGCTTGGGGGACCATATGTTGTGCCAGGGGTTGAACAAGAGGTGGCCACATGTAAGGCAAGTGCCCTTCCCAGTGTACTACCACTCTAGGCCAAGAAATTTGTAGCTTTGAAAAAGTCAAATTTGTTAACTTGATCTCTTGTGTAACTTATTTTTGGTGTTTTGATATAATTAACTTAATTTTAAAATTATATTTTTATTTAATTTGGTTTTAGGACCACATCTATTGATACACAGGAATTACTTTCAACTTGGTGGTTGGGGGAAACACTTGGTGGTGCCAGGGATTGAACTCACAAAACACAAGATCCAGGTCTTCCTGCCATCTCCTCAGGGGCCATATATTATATAAGGGTCTGATATATTATATAAGGAATCTTTGTTTATATAGACTTTCACAGTTACATAGGTTTTATAGGTCACATAGTTTTTCTACCCAGAAGTTTTATTGTTTCTGATTTTGCATGTGTCTTAATAAATTAACATTGAATTAATTGACTTAAGTGGCATACAATCAATGTTATCCCCCTCTCAGTATGCATATCCAATTATTTCAGAACCAGATCTACACTTGTCTTTCTAATTGGCTTTTGTCCCTTTGCTGAAATCCAGTTGTCCATGTGTAGTTGGGGTGACTTTTAAACTCATTACTGTTTTCTGTTGACCAATCTCTTTTTGCCAACATGGTATTTTCTTAATTACTGAATATATATATATATATATATAATCTATATATATATATAATATGACTGCTCAGTTTATAAAAATAAATTTTTATATAAATATGACCACTGATTTTATAAAAAATTTTTATAAAAATAAAAATATGACCGCTCAGTTTTATAAAAATTTTTATAAAAATATGACCTCTTGGTTTTATAAATATTTTATAAAATATGACCACTGGTTTATATGGTGGGTTTAAGGTCCCCCTTTTTTTTTTTTTTGCTTTTTGGGCCACACCCAGCAACTCTCAGGGGTTTCTCCTGGCTTTTCACTCAGGAATTACTCCTGGCAGTGTTCAGGGGACCATATGGGATGCTGGGGGTCAAACCTGGGTCGGCCGTGCACAAGGCAAACGCCCTACCCACTGTGCTATCGCTCCGGCCCCAAGGTTCCCTTTTTTCTGGATTGCAATCTTATCCCTGCTTCGTGACTCAGGATACTGCCTCAGTTTCTTCCTCTGTGAATCAGGAAAGAAACTAACCTCATAGGAACTTTTTATTTTACTACTTTTTGGGGTAAAAAAAGTAGTAAAATAAAAACTGTTTATTTTACTCACAGAAACTCACAGACATGGGGCAGAGCTGCTACCGGCTCTCCCTGTGCCCAGCCGCTCACGAGGCAACGGGAGGGATGGCGGGATCTAACCCTGGCCCGCCACCCCAGCAGAGCCTCACAACAAGCCAGATGACCCCCCACTCCATGAAGGCCGCCATTTTCCACATTCGACTTCCCTCTCGTTAGAACTCCACCCAGCAGAAGAGCCTATTACAACCCTGCTCATCGGACTCACTCTGCAGCAGTCTTTTTCAAGTCTGGCCCAGGTATGCTGATCCAGAGACTCACAGACATGGGGCAGAGCTGCTACCATCTCTCCCTGTGCCCAGCCGCTCACAAGGCACCCGGGAGGGATGGCGGGTTCTAGCCCTGGCCCGCCACCCCAGCAGAGCCTCGCAACAATAAATGCTGGATTTAGAGGTGACTATAAGAGTATGCCACCTGCATGGCAGAGCCTGGCAAGCCTCCTGTGTTGTATTTGATATGTCAAATACCAGTAACAATTATAGACCTCATTCCCATGACCTGATGTAATGGTTTGAGGCTCTTTATGTTCCTGGAGCAAGCAGATGCCCTTGGGCTCTACAAGCATGAGACAGGACATATGGAGATATTACTGGTGCCCGCTCGAGCAAATCGATGATGAACGGGAAGACAGTGGATAGTGGACAGTGGATATATATATATATATATATATATATATATATATATATTCATTTATTTATATATAATCTCTTTAAATGCCTGTGTCGTATTTGATATGCCAAATACCAGTAACAATTATGATTATGTTAGGTCATTCCCATTACCTAATATAATGGTTTGAGGCTCTTTATGTTCCTGGAGTGAGCAGATGCCCTTGGGCTCTACTAGCATGAGACAGGACATATGGAGATGTTGCTGGAGCTGGTTCCAGCAAATTAATGATGAAAGGGAAGATAGTGATAGTGATAGATAGTGATTAAACTTATATTTTATTATTATTTTAGTTTTGGGGGCACACATGGCAATGCTCAGGGGTTACTACTGGCTCTACACTCAGGAATTACTCCTAGTAGTGCTGATGGGCCATATGGGGTGCTGGGAATTGAACCTAGGTCAGCTACATGCAAGGCAAGCACCTTATCTGATGTGCTATCTCTCCATCCCCTAATTATTATATATTTATAATATGTTTAGCTAGTATTTAACAGTAACAATCAATTTTTACCAAGGTAATTTTGAACGAAAAATAAAAACACAAAGGAGTTCTTGTTTTAAAATAGGTTTAGTGGGGCGGAGCGGGTAAGGCATTTGTTTTGCACGCAGCTGGCCTGTGCTGGCCCGGGTTCGATCCTCGGCATCTGAAATGGTTGCCTGAGCACCGCCAGGGGTAATTCATGAGTGCAGAGCCAGGAGAAACCCCTGAGCATTGCCGGGTGTGACCCAAAAAAAAAAAAAAAAAAGTAGCTTTAGCTATTTTTGAATCTTAATTTCATATGCATTTTAATTCAATTTTAAAATTTCTTAAAAATATTGAAGTGATTTGGGACTGTGGTCAATTTATAGATTAGGGAAAACCAACATTTTAATACAATTATAGTTTCTGGTCCTATAACACAATATATATTTATTTAGATCTTCTTATTTGCTCTCAATATTTCTTGTAGTTTTAGTGTAGAAGTCTTTTACATCGTTCCTAGTGTTTATTGTGAGTATATCTGCATTTGGTTTCATATTTTGCAGCCATTTGAATCTTCACAATGTATTCTGGATAATTTGTTCAAATTTGCTGTCTAGCTCTCCAATTCTTTTTTCTGCTTCATTTGTGAATTAGTCCTGCAAAGTTAAGTGACAACTGCTGGTTGAACTGAGCTTTTGAGGAAGTATTTCTCATGTCCCCTGCATACCACATTTTGAGATAGACTGATCTGAAATGTTTAATTTTTAATTAAAAAATGTGGGGTTGGGCCGCAGTGATAGCACAGCGGATAGCACACCCGCTTGCCTTGCACGCTGCTGACCCGGGTTCAATCCCGGCATCCCATATCCCACGCACCGCCAGGAATAATTCCTGAGTGCAGAGTTGGATGTAATCCCTGAGCATGCCAGGTATGACCCAAAAAATAAAAAAGGGGGCATGCCTGGAGGTGCTCAGGGCTTACTTCTGAATCTGTGCTCAAGGATCACTCCTGGGTGAGAGGGGGTGGTCTGGGAATCATAGGAGTGGCAAGGATTGAACCCAGGTTGGCCATGTGCAAGGCAAGCACCTTACGCTCTGTACTTCCTTTTCACTCCCAGGATTGAGGGGTCTTAAGACCATATCTGCCAATGACATCTCTGTCAGGGCTAGATTTGTCTGCATTGATTTGATTCCTTCGGGGGGGTGTTTTCCACTTCAGCTTCCCACTCTGCTGTGGACCTTGGCTTTTCCTTCTTGCAACTACTAGGCTGGTCCAAATGCAATGTCAAGTTCCCCGAGTATCGACAGTTCTCTTACGTTCATCTGGGTCTTCTGAGAGGCAGACATAAGAACGATTCCATGGACAAGAGATTTGTAATGGGAAATTCCTGTGGGAAAGAAGGGGTGGTGCTGGTTGGTGTCAGCTGGAAGGAGCTAGAGTGGGCAGAAGCATCCTGGGCTATGGTACAGTTCCTTTTTTTTTGTTGTTGTTGTTTTTTTTTGGGGGTGGTCTCACCCGGTGAAGCTCAGGAGTTACTCCTGGCTCTTTGCTCAGGAATTACTCCTTGCAGTGCTCGGGGAATATATGGGATGCCGAGGATCGGACCCAGGTCGGCCGCATGCAAGGCTGTGCTATCGCTCCAGCCCCTATGGTACAGTTCTAAGAAAGAAAATCTGATCCAGGGTCTTGCAGACGGCTGGGAAGGCTGGAGCTCGGCTCGCGCCAGACCTTAGCTGACCATGGAACCCCGAGGAGGGCAGATGGGCTTTGGGAGTGGGGCCGCCGCCTCCGGGGGGTCCCAGAAGCGGCCGGATGAGACTCGTCCATCACACTAGCCACCATTTTCGTTGTCCGGACGCTGGGAAACTGCCTCACGACAGAGGAACAGAGCAAAACCAGTTCGAGCCCAGGTAGGCGGCCCAAGAGGCGGGAATCACTGGGAAGTCGCCAGATGGAGGCGCGGTCGCCCCTTCCTCCTCCATTTTGTCGAGCCTGGTGGCCCTGCCCAGGAGCTGCCCGCGGCCAGCATCCAGGTCTTGCAGACGGCTGGGGAGGCTGGAGCGGCTCGCGCCGGGCCTTAGCTGACCATGGAACCCTGAGGAGGGCAGATGGGCTTTGGGGGGGCGCCGCCGCTCCGGGGGGTCCCGGGCGCCGGATGAGACTCCGTCCATCACACTAGCCACCATTTTCGTTGTCCGGATGCTGGGAAACTGCCTCACGACCAGAGGAACAGAGCAAAACCAGTTCGAGCCCAGGTCGCGGGCCGCTATGCGGCCACGCCGGGGGCCACTAGGGTGGTGAAACAGTGATGTCTTTTGGTGCACTGCATTCCACGAAGAGCAGGAAAGTTTGTTGGGAGGGAGATATAGAGAGGAAGGAGATGACATGCAGAGCCCGCCGGGTGGTTGGGGTGCGGGTGGGGGAGGGAGACGGGACATTGGTGATGGGAGATGGGTTTGGGTGGAGGGTGCGTGTTGGAACCCTGTGGAACCAGGACTCTACATGAGCATCTTTCAATTAAAAAAAAAAAGAAGGTGGAATCTACCACGGACATGTGGGAATCAGAGGTTAGGTGAGACAGAGAAGGGAACAGTGTGCTAATATTTGTCAAAAGTGATAATGCCAGCCTAGAACTGAGCATTGAATATAGGAGAAAATATATACATGATAATCTCTAAATGTATGTATTGCAATCCACAATGTGTAAGAGAAGAGAGAAAGAAAGAGAGAGAGAGAGAAGAGATAAAGAACTTGCCATAGAGGCAGGCTGGGGAGAGGGGGAGGGAAGTGGGGACATTGGTGGTGGGAGATGGGCACTGGTGGAGGGATGGGTGCTGGAAGACTGTATGACTGAAACCCAAACATGAGCATCTTTGTAATTGTATATCACATGGTGGTGTAATAAAATATTAAAAAAAAAAAAAAGAAAGAAAATCTCAGTCTTTTCATCAGGGATTTCTCAAGATGCAGATGCCTGATAGAGAAGCCTCGTCTTCCCCTAGACCAGGGCAGGCAGTGAATGCATCACTGCTGTACTCAGTCACTGGCTGTAGCCCTTGAGCTGTGCAGTGCAGCGCCGGCTTCCAGATAGCAGGAGACAAGGCTCTTGGTCCACAGGCTCTCTGATCTCACAAGCGCAACAAGAATTTTTCTTTCTTTTTTAATGTATTGCCTAGGCAGCACTCATGGGGGCTCGGGTCTGTGGAGCTTGGACCCAATTGTGCTGAGGGCTAGTTGTGGTGGTGCTCAGGAGACCTGGCTTGCTGACTGTTAAAGCCTGGACACACGCTCTAGCCCTCTGAGTTATATCCCCCTGGCCGCAAAGCTCTTTCTTTCAGTGTGACAGTCCTTTAGGCAAGAACTGGCTTTAGCAAATTTAGCTCTCTGAGTTTCTACTTTTACTCATCATGACTTTGGAGATTCCTATATTTTCTTAATAGCTCATTGATGCACTTAAAATGGTTTTTAAAGACTGGGCCAGAGACAAGGTACTAATCTTATGTGTATTCCACCCAAATTCTGTCCCCAGCACCGCATGTGATCCGCCAAGCACCATCAGGGTCACTTCTGAGCACAGATCCAGAAGAAAGCCCTGAGCACCATTGCGTGTGGCCTCCCTACAAAAAGATTTTGAAAGAAATTTTGTATAGTGATTTGGCAAGAGGGAGGCAGGGCGAAATGCTACGGGTGGGGAAGCATTAGTGGTGCTCAGGAGTGATCTCTAAATGGTGCTTGAGGGAACATATTCTGTAATGGTGATTAAACTTGCTGTAAGGCAAACACCCTATACTCTGTTCTAATGCTCCAGCCCCTCTTTGGTAATTTTAATTGTTAGGTACTATTTCATAAGCCTAGGAACAGAATTGATCCTCAGTCATTATCTCATGTCTATTTTTGTTTACATTTTGTAACAAATATACTGTAACTGTACATTTTAAAGAATAAAATATAATTACCCACAGGTCACTGGAGGGGGCTGAAAAGTCCTACCTTCTAATTACAGGGTCTTCCTGGTGACCAGAACCTTCCAGAGGTTGGTTGGGATCTCAAATCAAGTCACCTCATTAGCATATGCCTAGGTGTTATCAAAGGGACTTGTATGAATAACAAAAAAACACTCCTGGAAATTCCAAGGGGTTCAAGGGTCTCCTGACTGCAACCAGGAATACAGGCATGTATTATTATTTCTCACCTTCCTTTCTTATCTTTGATTATCTGGAGAAATAGCTCAGTGGGCTGAGCACATGCGTTGCAGACTGGTTCAACCTCCCTTGAACCACCAGGTCCTCTTTTCCCTTCCCTTCCAAATGGGCAGGTATGGACCCCAAACAAAGCAAAAAGTAAAATTGTCTGTAGACACACTTTCTTCTTTACAAATTGTTTTATGTTTTTTTGGGCCACACACAGTGGCACTCAGGACTTACTCTGTGCTCAGAGTTCACTCCTTTCAGGGCTCAGGGATTTTATAGGGTGCCCAGGAGTAAACCTGGGTTAGCCTTGTGCAAGGCAAATGCCCTACGTTTTATACTATTGCTCTAGTCCCTGATAGCACTTTTTGAAATAATACTATGAGGATTTATACACTTGGAGTTATGTTACAAGTCATTTTTGTCAGGTTATTGATAAATATTCTTTATATGACAGAACAAAATGTCTTGTTAAACTAAAGCTGAGATGAATTATATCGATTTCCTTTGCCAGTCAAGCTACCCTGTCACTCAATACTATGAGAATAGACAAAAATCAGACAAAGTGATGATTATTGTAAGATCCTGTGGGTTGGTACCTCATAGATCTTTTGTTTTAAAATAGTTTAAAAGTGTTTAATAACATACTGTTTTAAAGGTGTCTGTTAACATTCAAATCAATAATCATAATTAGCATCAACAGTCATATTAACAGGTCATTATTAAGTATTGATTACTGTTTTAGTATAATATAGTATATATTTGGGAAGAGGGGAGATTTTTGAGTTAGCTCTGAAATGCTCAGGGGTTACTCCCAACCTTGTGTTCAGGGTCCTTCCTGGTGGTGCTTGTGGGTTCCTATGTTTCCAGGGATCAGGCTAGTGTCAGCTGTATGCAAGGCAAGTACCTTTACTCCTATGCTGTAGTTCTGGCCCTATATGATAGAATTTATACATGTTACTATGTACTACAAAATTTTATACTAGTTACTATATTATGTACTAACATAGTATGTATCCTGATATACAAAACACAACAGTATGAGTTATATGATGGATAGACACTGACATCTCTGAAATGTGGGAGCAACCTGTCTTCCTTTTCACTACATAGCACAAAATCACCATGAAATCTTTCTGCTGCTGTCTTTGTTCACTTTTCTCCATGGAGTTCAGAGTCAGTAATGGTCATAACTTGGATTCAGAAGTGTACGCACCCTCTCCTGGTACGCCATCTTTCCTCTCCTTGAGTACCTCTCGGCACCAAAATTAAAAATATAGTTTCTAGCTTCCAAAACAATCCTTATCCCTTCAGGAAATTATCTTGCACTAGTCCTCAAATGCTCTCTGGGGGTCCCAAAGGAACTTTATAATAGCAATGTCAATAAAATTTCCAAATGCTATTTTTGGGCCCAAATTAATCAGGTAATTATGTACAGCATTGAGGTGTTTGCTTTGGGGACAAGGATTAGGGGCCATATCTGATGGTACCTGGGGTTCTTTCTGGCTCTGTGCTGAGGAATGCATGAGGAATCACAGTCTCTGCTGGGTGTTTAACCCAGGTAGGCCGCAAAAAGGCAAACACCTTAAGTGCTAAATTATCTCTTTTGCCTTACATTTTTGATTTAGAGGGAAAAGAAATCAAGGGGGTAAATAAATAAGAGTTTTGCAAGAGGAGGACAAAATAACATGGGTGTTATGATGCTCGCTTTGCACCACATGTGATCCCAAAGCACCGCCAGGAGTGATCCCTGAGCACAGAGCCAGGAGTTGCATCTGAGCACCAGGAGTAGCTACTCCTACACTCCAAAAGAGTTTTACAAGATGAAAAGAAGTGTTATTTTTATCAAGATGATATTCTTGGTTAACATTGTCAAATTATTGTCTAATAAGACAACATTACAGGAATAAAGAGCTTATATGTTTAATGATTCTTCTCTTTTTAGCATTAACTGCTGCAAGTTTTCAAAATCTTACATAGTAGGTCCATTTCTTTAAGAGTCCTCAAAAGTAGTAAAGTTATTTACTAAAACCCAACAGATTGAAGAAAGCACATTAATAAAAGGCACTTTGTGGATAATTTTATATTTAAAATCAATGATGTGTTTGGATTTTTCTAGGTCCTTTGCCATAAATATGGACTAATGGAAAATTATATTAAAACATTAATTTTGGTAGTTCAAGGAATTGGCCAATTAGAAAGACGAGTCTCTAACTCGGATGCCATGTTGAGTATAGAACAAGACCAGAAGGAATTCCTTCCCTATTTCTCCCTTGGGATGTCTGGGTGTGGTTTATTTTCTCCTCCACCTGGAACAATCATATGTAGGGCAATCTTTAACAACTAAAACTTCTTGTCCTTACAAACAAGCTGCAAGAGGAAGAAGAAAGCTGCAGATCAAGCCTGGCTTAATTGTTTGCTTATAGTAGGGGCATATATTGGATTGCATCCAGGTTAACAAAAATAAAGCCACAGGGTAGATACATGCAATAGTATATTTAAGCTACTGACTCACACACATTTAAATAACTGAAAGTATATAAAAATATCAAGGCGGAAGAAAAACAGTAGGCGGTTATGAAACATAACACATTTTCTTTTTCTTTATTGATTTAAAGGAAGCTAGAACCTAGTAACAATACGCCACATACAGTTCAGAACCAAACAAAGGCTGCTTCATTATTTATTTTGTATTTGTTCCTTTTAGGAAGTGAGAACAGAAAAGAACAGCTACTGGCACTCAAGTTTATTTCCAATGGAAATTCATTGGAAATTAGAAAATTAGAAAACATCTCATAAAACTGTAATAATTTTTAAAAAAATATTAGTAAGAAACTTTCTGAAGTCTGCTTGATATTTTTTATATTGAATGATATGATCAGTCTTATAAGGCTATTTAAAAAACAATTACAACTCTGCTTATGTTTAGGATAATTCATAATAATAGTGTTCATCCTTTGATGCAAATGAAAGGGAGAACTTATACATGCTCAGTTTGGAGCCTTCTAAACACTTCCCCCCTCCCCACCAATTCTGCTATTTGCTCATGTCCCATGTGAATTAAAGGATGTGGCTTAGAAGCAAGTGCCATGCTACCATTGTTTTTTTCCTAATTAAAATTCAGAGGATTAAATACAGTTGAGTACATCCATGCATACATGACATACTGTTATCACATACCGGAAGCTCCAGTCAAGAGCTGCCAGCAAAGGCTCATTTCATAACATCATTAAGATTCATTGTAGACGGCAGTTCAGAAAGGCTTTGTCAAAGCAGATAATGACGGCCTGCCAGAAATGCACAAACAAATTTATATGAGATTGTCCTTTCGCTCTCTTTTCTATAGGGAATGCCAGTTGCATTAGCAGTTTCTGGGTCTTGAGTTTAACTTAAAAAGACTCCCAGCTTCCTAAAGTGGCAAAATATTAGCAAAATGGAGTATATAGACTAACTGAGAAATATTTGAGTAACTGGGGGAGGGGTACAGTAATCCAGTAGAATGACTATCAAACAAAAGGAGGTCTAGTGTAAGATGGAGTCTCCTGGAACCCATGAGTCACAAAGAGGAATGTTGAAATTGGAACAAGTTAAATAAAAGCATTGCTTTTGTTTTCCTTAGGAACCTTGAGTCCTCTTTTATGTGATAATCTCTGAAAAAGAAAGCATCTCATTAAGACATTTACCTCCCTTTCATATGTTGCTGAGTGAAGATTCCCAGAGTGATAAACACAGCTTTAAGTTTGGCATTATTTGAATCTTCAGTGGTGAGAATCTACTTCTTTAAACTCGATATTTTTCTTTGCCGTGTTCATTGATCACACATATGTGCTGAAACAAGAAAGGATTTAAACAGAGTGGTTCTTTAACAAAATATGAGAAAGGATTTAACCACAGCGGTGCTTTAACAAAATAGAAGGCACAGAAAATGTGAAGCAATGATAATAGAATGATGTCATCTCCCAATGGACTTCTATTATCATGTTCCTCTAAAGAAGTGCATGTGTATTTAAGTGTTTAAGTGTGTGAGTGTGTGTGTGTGTGTGTGTGTGTGTGTGTGTGTGTGCAATTAAAAGCAAACTATTCAAATGCTGGACAAACATTTCTTCCGTGTTTTGTTTGGGGGAGAACCACACCCAGTGGTGCTCAGGGGTTACTCCTGACTCTGCACTCAGGAATTACTTCTGGTGGGCTTAGGGGACCATATGAGATGCGGTGCCTGCAACTACTAGAAACAGAGAATCAATAGTATGTTCACTGTGTCCAAGACAGAAGTTTCCGACTGGGAAGGCAACATCTTTCTGAATCTTTCTGAGTGAAAAGGAAAACAGCCATGGGGGAATACAATGTAGACTTTTATTAGACCTTTTGGGGTAGCAAGAAATGTGACTAGAATATTTTTAGTTAACAAAAACAGAGAGAGAATGGGGGCCGGAGCTATAGCCCAGCGGGTAGAACGTTTGCCTTGCACGCGGCCGGCTCATGCCGGCCCGGGTTCAATCCCGGCATCCCATATGGTCCCCCGAGCACCGCCAGGAGTAATTCCTGAGTGCAGAGCCAGGAGTAACCCCTGAGCATTGCCGGGTGTGACCCAAAAAAGCAAAAAAAAAAAAAAAAAAAAAACCAGAGAGAGGCTTACATAAGCAAAAATAGGTGATGTATTGGTAACACACTGGGATAGCTCCCAGGCAGACCAGGACAGCTCCAGCTGACGAGGCCTCTGGGTTCTCTTTCTGCTTGCTGCAGTCCCCTAGCCCATGGTCTTAGTCTTTTGATTTAAGGTTCAAATTCTTAGAATAGATGGGGAGAATTGTTTGGTGCACTCTGGGTAAGATGTTTCAGGACTGATCAGGGGCACATGGCTAGAGATATTGATATAATGAAGTCATAATCCCAAAGGTACATAGTTCTGAGTTACTGGCAGTTTCTAGATTTCAGATACTGACCCCAAACAACAGATGATTGAATGTGTCATACTGTGGTTAGAGGTCTTATTTCTTTAATACAAAACAGATAATTAGAATTGCTTCTGCTCTCCTAACATGACCATGGGTGAGGATTAATTGAGATAATAAATTCAGAGGTCCCTGAATATTCCCGACACAGAAGATATTCAGTGAATCACAAGCCATCATTACTATGTCAGTGATTAACAAATCACTTTAACAAAAGTTAAAGTCACTGTAAAATTCTTTTTTTTTCTTTTTGGGTCACACCTGGCAATGCTCAGGGGTTACTCCTGGCTCTGCACTCTGGTATTACTCTTGGCAGTGCTTGGGAGACCATATGGGATGCCGGGAATCGAACCCTGGTCGGCTGTGTACAAGGCAAATGCCCTACCCACTGACTATCGCTCCGGCCCCTAAAATTCTATTTTTTACTGTAAAGTTCTTGTGAAGAATTTCCATGCAAGACTTACATTCAAATCTCTGAAATATTCATTGTAGTCTAAAGCATAGCCCACCACAAATAAATCTGGAATCTCAAATCCAGTATCTAAGAAGAGAGAGAGGAAAAAAAGAGAGAACATTTAGGGAACATCAGCAGATGCTCTATTTTGGGCCTTTAAACTATGCATTCCTTTCTTCTGAGGCAGAACTTAATCATAAGGGTGATAAGCAAAGCATAGGATGAATTCATTAGGGACTTAACCCAGAGTGAGTGCTCAGTAAGACAGCACACGTGAGCAAACATACAAGGAAAAGTGACAGCACTATTACGTATGGAACTCAGAAAGGACTCGGGCAGCCCACTGGGCAGCAAGATGTCTGCATGAGGCAGTTAGGGGAGCCCTGCTGTTTCAGAGCAAGCAGATCTGATGAAATAACACCCACAGACAAACGGAAAATCATAAAATGTAATTCGAGCAGAAGGTACGCCAAGGGTTGAATATTTTCTGGGTAAGGGGCTGGAAAGTCAAAACCTGTGGACAAGATGAAAAGAAATGACGGGCCCGGAGCCGATAGCCCAGCGGGTAGGGCATTTGCCTTGCATGCGACCGGGCCCATGCCGCCCGGGTTCGATCCCGGCATCCCATATGGTCCCCCGAGCACCGCCAGGAGTAATTCCTGAGTGCAGAGCCAGGAGAAACCCCTGAGCATTGCCGGGTATGACCCAAAAAGAAAAAAAAAAAGAAAGAAATGAGGATGTTTAGGTTGAGAAAGAAAAATGATAATGGTTATTTTAATGATCATCTGGGATTTTTGATTTTTCATTTCTTGATGGTGCCAGGGATCAAACCCAGGTCCTCACCTATGCATGGCAACTGCTCTATCACTGAACCACATCCCTCTGTTCCTGATGTCCTTCTTTGAGTTCACAATGCAAATGGCATTAACTCTTTTCATTGAGGGAAAAGTGAAAAGAAATAGATTTATTAATTACCATTACTTATTTCTACTTTGCAGTATAGGGAATCAAACTCAGGGTTTCACACATGTGAGACATGTGCTCTACCACAGAGCCACACATTTGGTCCTGAAGAAATGGATTTAAACACAGCACAAGGCACAAGATCTATTTTTGCTGTTATTATTTGAAGTTTGGGTAACATGGTTATGATAGAGTTAATTTGCATAATGTTAATATGTGAAGTTATATGTGAAGCACTTTCACCACCACCAAGGCCCAGGACTCTCTCCTTCAAAGATCTTAAAACAATACATTAACCTATAGTCAAATGATTTTCAGTCATTGCAGGTTTTGTATTGCAGATGGGAGAGATATATTTGCTTACTTTTTTATTTATATTTTTGCTTTTTGGGTTACACCCACCAATGCTCAGGGGTTACTCCTGGCTCTGCACTCAGGAATTACTCCTGGCGGTGCTCAGGGACCATATGGTATGCTGGGGATTGAATCCTGTCGGCCACATGCAAGGCAAATGCCCACCCTGCTGAAGTATCGCTCCAGTTCCTATACTTGCTTATTTTTATAAAACTGTGCTTTGGATCAGTCAGTGGACTTAGAGCAAAGAGAAAGCTATTTTCATGGCCACCATTTATCAACATCTTGATCTTATGCCCCACAATGCTGTCAAATAGAAAAACCCAAACCAACTGGTTCCTTCTTGTAGAATGTGCGGGAGGTAAGGGATTTAATTTTTAGGGAACTGCATTATGTGTCACCACTACTAAGCCTGTTTGCTCTCTCTGTACCACAGATGTCTCAAAAGAAAAAAAAGGAAAAGAAAAAGTGAGAGCAAAAGAAAAGACGTCGGGATCTATAAAAGATGTCATTGCACATATTGGAAAGAGCCAATTATGGGAAAGGAACAAAAGGTACAAATCCTCAGAAAGCCAGAAAGAAGAAACAGATTCCAGTCTAACTTAGAATTAGTGAATGCCAGAGAATCTTGGTTGTGACTGTGATCAGGACTTTCCCAGAACATTGCAGTCTGTACACTACACTTGGCAACTGAGACCTGAGAAGCCATATCAGAAGCCAAACCTTTGGAGCTGTCATAGAATAACCAAGGACTTGGGGTGAGCAGGGCAGAAGAGGCTGGAATCAGTGACCTATAATCTTGGGTTGGTCAGCGGGGCACTTTCCTTACACTTGTAATCACAAGGCCACGGGCTCAAGCTGTGCACTATCTTTCTGGCCTGCATTTACCATTGGGGGTGTTACAGAGGGCATACAAGGGAAAAGGACAGTGCTTGGAGTCAGATCGCCCAGCTTCAGAAGTGACACAGTGGCCAGGGAGATGACCGTAAGAATCAGAGGGAGTGTCTTAGAGTTGGGACTCCTGATTTTAGTCACAGCACCACATGATCCCCTAAGCTCTGCCAGGAGTGGCCCACAGTACCCATCTGAGCACCACTAAGGTGATAACCAAAACTTAAAAAAATAGGTCTTAACACTTACAGTTATGTGATGTTGGCAAGTCATCTAACCATGAGGCATTCAGGTTAGGGTTTAATAATGACCTCTCCCTTACAAGGCTTTCATGTGTGAGGATTTACTGTTATTCTCTTGAACTGGAGAGACAGTACAGGGCTTAAAACACTGGCATTGTGTTTGGCAGATCCTGGTTTCAGTCCCAGCAGTGCATGCTGGGTGTGACCCTCAACTCCAACCACCATCCCCCGCCTCTCCAGAAAAAAAAAAAAAAAAACAAACACAATCATATTCTTAGAGTTGTGCCAGGCACATCATAACCTCCTTGGTGCTAGCTGCTATGACTCTTCTGAATGTTGTAAATATAAGACACATAAGAAATTAGTAACTAGTTGGTTATGTCAGAAATGGATGTATTTCAACTTCAGTTCAAAATCTTATCTCTATACTATCTACATAATTTCTTAGAAGATTACTTTGTCGTGATCTTGCCCAAACTTAATGACATCCAGATTCTTTTCCTTCAGCCTGTCACCACACAGGAACCTGCTCTTTGATCAGTCTGCCCAAAACTGATAGCGTCTAGCACTAGTACATCTTGTAAAGGAATGAAGTTTGTTTTGAGACTAAGAAGTTACTGTTTAAATGTCACGGGCACAATGACCATCCAGAGTGTTCTCTTGCCCTCATGTTGGGTGCGGCTTGCTCATGGGAACTTCTGCCAAATTATCCTCCGAGGCCTTAGAGCAAATATAGTTTTAAAAAATCAAGCTGATGCCTGTGTGCAAAGGAATCAAGAGGTGGCTTCTACTGTTAGCATAACACATAATCAAGCAGCTCTGCTACACTATCTGGCATCAGAGCTCTTGGGACTGTGCAGAGGAGGCAGGAAAGAGCCCAGGGGAAGAGAAGCTTCCAGAACACATGTTCGAGGTCAAGTGTGAAGATAGTATCTGGAGATAGTTGCTCTGCTGATTCTCTGTGGTATTAAACTCCTGTTAGGAGGTGGCAGCGGAGGTCTCAATTTCCTTTCTGTGAGGTTTTGAAATTCAGGCTTGTTGGAATGGGGGAAAGAGCTCACCTGCCTGAGTACATGAGGCTTGGGTTCAATCCCTGACCCTGCGTGCTCCTCTGAGTACCACTGGGGTGTGAGCCCTAAGGGCCAAGCTGGTAATAGCTCCTAAGCATCAACAGTGTGAACCAAACACTAACTTGATTTTAAAAGCCCAGGCTTGGGGCTGGAGGAATAGTATAGCAGCTAAGGCACTAGCTTTGCATGCACCCAACCTGAGTTTGATCCTTGGCATCCCATTTGGTCCAATGAGCACTGCTAGAAGTGATTCCTGAGTGCAGAGCGCAGAGTAACCCCAAGGATTGCTAGGGGTGGCCGCCCAAACAAGCAAACAATAAATAAAAATTCAGACTTGTTGAATGCCAGCATTATGATGTATGGCTATAGTTCTTGGCAACACGGTGAAAAATCCTCTAAACCTTTAGTAGTTTCTGTGTCCAACCAGTGGGGATCTCGTGTGCCTGAGTCATTTTGGGGGCTAGAAGTGCGGGGGGGGGCGGTGCTGCACATCTCCGTTTCCTGAAATTTCTTAATTGTGTTCTTTGGTGTTAGGGGAAATCTCTAAAGTATTCAATGCAAAAACAAACAAAAAAACCTCTTAGGAAACCAAAGCAAACCAACCTTTCAGTTCATATAGAGTTCCTGGAGAAGAAGCAATTAGAACATTCAAGACTTCTTTGATGGGTTTAATCTTCCCTGGCATGGCTTGGGAGACACTGCAGGTTCTTTGGGACTAACCCACTTAGCTTTCACTTCACAGGGAATGCCACCAAATGGGAATTTCTGAGCCCTAAAACACTACCCAACAAGAACTCCCAAACACTTACAGTCAGGTCGAAAGCCATGGCTTTGCGGTGTTCTCTTCACCAACAAACTACCATTCAAGAGAAAGAGGAAAAGAAAAAGAAAACAAAAAGCATAGGTCAAAAAATATCTGGGTAAATTACAAGAAGAATGAAACACCTTGAAATGATACATGCCTGGTAGGTGCTTTGCCCCAGTAATGAGACCCAGACTTCCTATGTTGAATCTGATAAATAGTGGAAGTGAGTGCTGGTTCCCAGTTCAACCAGCTGCTCCTGGAAGCGGTTCACCCAGTTAGACTGAAGAGGGACTCAACTGAAGAGGGACTTAGTCTTTCACCCCATCCTGTCCTCTTCCCTTGGTTTGCTCCCAGGCCAGCAATCAAGTGGACTTTTGTTGAGTATGGCCAAACCACAGCACCCAGAGCAGAGGGCCACTAGTGTGCAGTGGAACATGCCATTTGAGACAGCATCTTGGATTAGTCTCCCTCTGGGGGTTGGGAAAGACAGAAACAGTGATGGGCGAATGTCCTACCCACCTGGCCACCTTAATCATGTTGGGCTTGTATTTCTGGATGCTGCTCAGCAGTGCCCTCATGGTCCTCCCAGTGCCAACGACATCCTTTGCAAAGAAATAGAGAAATTCAACCAAATGCAGAGTTTTTTTTTCCATCCAAGACCAAGAATTCTATTACCGTTTATTCTTACTGGGTTATCATTAGCATTGCCATCCAATTGGAGTCAGCGTGGAGGCAGGTTTTTGGTGTGTGAGCCTTTATTTTAAGAGAGTTTCCTCTTTCTAGAAGTTTGGGGGTGGGGGCTCTGCTGGAGACTGTGACCTCCTGGAATCCTTGAGCTGGGTTCAAAGGCGAACTTCAGCTCTTGGAGAGACTGTTTCCATTTGGACCTGTACAGGCACATCCAGGGGAAAAATTTGCCCCCCGAGGTGATGGAACCCGATAGGAGGCTCATGAATTTTTTATGGACATGGGCTGGACATTTGACACCAAATGGAGCGCGTTCCCTCCCCCTCTTCTCTCCCTCCTCCCCCCCCCCACACACACACACACAAACACACTCAGTGGACGTCTCTAGGGCTGGGAAGGGGTATGTGTCTGGGCGACAGCTGGGACTGCTGGGAAATTCTGAGGGTGTGAAGCTGCAGTGGCCGCAGCTAACTCCCACCAGTGTCTGCTGCACAATGGGGGTGGTGCAGGCAGCAGAACTGTATTGTCCTCAGAACAGAAATCAGCTGTCAAGAGCTGATTATCAAAACAACAGGTCTGAATTTAGCCAGAGTTGGGCAATTCATCTGGCTACAGGCTCAACTTCACGGGTTATTTTGAGCCTGAAGAAACTGCAGATACGCATGGTACATCCAGGCAATTGTGTAACAAAAGCTTGAAAAAGGGATCCTGGGAGTTGCCAGCTGAGAAGGCATCCATGCGCCTGCACTCTCAGAGGCCATTTGCTGGAGGGCCCATTCTTTCTTCTTGGTTTAACAGACAACCCAACTGAATGGAATTTCCTTTGGATTGCCTTTTTTTTTTTTAAAGGATAGTGTTGATGGTTTGGATGCAGAAGGGAAAGTTGGTCAAAGTCATTAGAAATTGCATTTGCAGTTACACTGAATTGAGGGCGGAAAGAATGTGGACCAGAGATGGTGCAGGGGTTCGGAGCACATGCTTTGCATGTGTGAGGCCTGGGTTTGAGCTTAGGTTTGATTCTCCTACATTGCATGACCTCCTACATTGCATGACCCCCAAGCACAACCAGACTACTGCCTCACCTACTCACCCCACTCCTCCCCAAAGAAAAAACCTCAATAGGGTGAAAATAATTCTAGCTGGTTTACTATTTAAGTACATTTAGGTGGGCTAGTTTTTATGCAAAAATATCTCATTCACAAGTAAGGATTAAGTATCAGTTAAACAGATGTAGGATATAAAATATAAATTAGATATAAAATAAAATCAAGTTCCACGCAGTTTTTATTTCAGGCTTTTAATTTTTGGTTATTTTCCAAGTAGTGGTTCTAGCTGACTTCGATAAATTTTGAAAGCCTGCTTCCAGTGAGAATTTGGTAACATGTTCTCAATTTTGAAACTCACCATTGGTTTCTTTCAATGTACCCAAGGAAAAGCCAGCTTACCTCAACAATGAGGACATTCTGAAATGGAAAAAAAAAATGTTCTTTAGAATAGGGTGCAAATCTGGTCCATCAGATTCACATCCATTTTGCTGGTGGTTGGAATTTGACAATTTGCCAGTTGTCTCCCCATTCATTCAATCCCTATGCTTGGACCAACTCAGGGATTCCAACACTCTTCTCAACATTCACTGTCCAATTCCTTGGGGCAGTGACACTGGTGGCTATCTCCCAGCCAAACAACATTAGCTAGAATCAGGCTAACCTTAGACCCTGTCCTGCTTGAACAGGAGGCATAAAAATGTCCCACCTTCAGACACCTGGTGAATGACCTCACCTCCAGCATTCTTTGGGCTCCGAAGGCTTACTGCTACAATTTAGCATTAACTTGGTCCATGTCAAGAGGGACTGTATCTGTAGGATCATGCACTCAGTAGGGTTAGTCCTATTCCTGCAGAGCCTCAAGTCATGAGGGATTCACTATTCTCAGTGTTGAGAAAGGCAATGGTCTGCTAGAGCGAGGACTAAGAGGAGTCTGGTTAGAATATTTTTTATTCATTAATTTGGTGGAGAAGGCTCCCAAACAGTGCTGGGGAGACCCACAGCCCTGTCTCAAGAAATTTTGACCAATCCAGCAGTCAATGTGAGGACTGGAGGAGGTGACAGGGATTACCTGGGCCACCTCATGGTGCTTGGGTCTCCAGGGTTGTACCAGGTGATGCTCAGGAGACCAGATGGTGCGGGGATCAAACCAGGAACAAATGCTGGCGTGGACTTTAGGCCCTGCACTATCTCTGCCCCTGATTTATACTTTCAGGGGCGTGGTCTGGTCCTTAACTCTGTATGGCCCAGACATTTCTCTGCTTCTCCGCTCAGAAGTATGACTCAGTTTCACCCAAAATCTCTTGTTCTATACTCTAACCATGAAATTATAAACTCCATGAGAGTGGAGATGTTGTTTGTCTGGCTTACTACTGTATTCTTACTTTCTAGAGTAATACCTCCTATACCCAGAGTCTCTCAGACATGGGGCAGAGCTGTTCCTTGCTCTCCCTGTGCACAGCCATTCATGAGGCAGTCGGGAGGCATGGCGGGTTCTAGCCCTGGCCCACCACCTCAGCAGAGCCTCACAACAAGCCAGACCACCACCCTCTCACTCCACGGGCGCCGCCATTTTCCACATGTGGACTTCCCTCTCGTCACAACTCCACCCAGCAGACCAGCCCATCACAGCCCGGCTCGCGCGGCGCGGTTCATCAATAAATGCTTTATTTGGAGGTGTTTAAAAAGAGTTTGCCTCCCGCTCGGCAAGCCTGGCAAGCTTCTCGTGTTGTATTTGATATGCCAAATTCCAGTAACAATTACATTAGGTCATTCCCATGACCTAATATAATGGTTTGAGGCTCTTTATGTTCCTGTAGCAAGCCGATGCCCCTGGCTCTACTGGCATGAGACAGGACATATGGAGGTATTACTGGTGCCCGCTCTAGCAAATAGATGATCAACGGGAAGATCGTGATCGTGACCTCCTATAGATGCCTAGAAATTGTTTGTTGACCAAAGGAATAATAGCTGAATACACTTATTAATAAATTAAAAATGAAGCAGTTGGATGTATCAGTAGTGACATGACAACACTCTCATCAAATTAATATATTATTACGTATAATCTCTCAATGCAATGGTGTCTTTAGATATTCATTCATTTATCTCTATAATTCAGATAATAATGCTTTTTAAGGGGTGAGGGCTTGGATTATACCCAACAATGTTCAGGAGCTACTCCTGTTTCTGTGCCAGGTCATTCCTGGCATTGCTCGGGAAACCATATGTGGTGCTTGTTGATTTTGATGTTGTTTGGTTTTGGTTTTTGTGTCACACCCAGTTGTGTGCAGGGCTTACTGCTGGCTCAGGGATCATGCCTAGTAGGTACTGGGGACTGTATAGGGTGCTGGGGATTAAATCCAGGTTGGTCCTGTGCAAGGCAAGCCTGTATTACCTCTCCAGCCCCATTCACATACTATTTTAAAAATTAGACAATTCTTTCACTTTAGCTATCTTATTTCTACTGCAAAAGAGATTTAAGTAATAAAAGTATTAGGCAAATAGCCAAAAACTTTGTTAAACTTGCAATATATATGTATATATGTATATATATGTATATATCACTATCACTATCTTCCCATTGATCATCTATTTGCTAGAGCGGGCACCAGTAATATATATGTGTATATATATGTATATATGTATATATATGTATATATATGTATACAATTATTTCTGGGCTACACTCAGCTTAGGGGACCATATGGGGTGTGATCAAACCCAGGGTAGCTATATGCAAGGCAAGCAACCTACTCATTGTACTATCACTCCAGGCCTTCTCATTTTTGTATTCTGAGCACATTTGCTACTACGGACTGAACCATCAATCCACAAGTTGAGAACTGAGATGTACATTTTAAGTTCTTTCTTTCTTTCTTTCTTTCTTTCTTTCTTTCTTTCTTTCTTTCTTTCTTTCTTTCTTTCTTTCTTTCTTTCTTTCTTTCTTTCTTTCTTTCTTTCTTTCTTTCTTTCTTTCTTTCTTTCTTTCTTTCTTTCTTTCTTTCTTTCTTTCTTTCTTTCTTTCTTTCTTTCTTTCTTTCTTTCTTTCTTTCTTTCTGTGAGTGGGCTGGGGTAACAACACAGCAGGTAGTCAGTACTTACTTCTAGCTTTGTTCTCAGGGATTACTCCTGGCAGTGCTCAGGGGATCATATATGATGTTACAGATTGAACCCAGGTAGGCATGTGCAAAGAAAGAAACTTACCTGCTGTACCGTCTCTCCAGCCCCAGCAGTTTATGTTCATTAAGGCTTACCAACTATGTCCATGAACTAAGCAAAATCTTTAGAGAATACTTGATTTAATTAGATTTCCTAGTTGAAGATCTCTTTTGTTTTAGTCTTATAAAGAAAAGTATACTGAACTGTTAGTTTGCATTCTTGTCTACTTAAGTGAACAGAAATGAAAGCACTTTTCAGAACTCCCCAAACAAGAGAAACCTTTGAAAAGATTAATTCAACTGTAAAATAGGATGGTGACTGCAAAGTGGAACTTGGATATGTACAAATACACAAATATATAGTGAAAAAAAATCCCTAAACACCTTTAGAATCAAGGAAATTCATTTGAGTATTCAAAATTCAATAGAAAAGTCTAAGGATTTAAAAATATCCATGTGTGTCCATTTTCAAGCTGTTTTCAAAAGTACTTTTGAGGGCTGGAGAGATAGTACAGCAAGTAGGGCAATTGGATACTGCCTATGTAGGGTTGATTCCTGGTACCGCCCCAAGCACCATCAGGGAGAGACACCTGAGCCCAGAGCCAGAAGTAATGGGCACAGCTGGGTATGACTCCAAAAGAAAACATTTATATGAATATATAAAAGAAATATATGTTACATACTATATGTATGTAATATACATATACAATATACTTATGTATATTGTTATTTGTTGAGGAG
>JAJIBD010010746.1:0-62819 GCA_021461705.1 Cryptotis parvus | reverse complement strand
ACGGCAGAGCCTGGCAAGCTAGCCATGTCGTATTTGTTATACCAAATACCAGTAACAATTATAGACCTCATTCCCATGACCTGATGGAATGGTTTGAGGCTCTTTATGTTCCTGGAGCAAGCAGGTGCCCTTGGGCTCTACTTGCATGAGACAGGACATATGCATATGTCACTGGTGCCCGTTCAAGCAAATCGATGATGAACTGGAAGACAGTGACAGTCATACAGTGATGCAGATGATTATTTTAATTTACCAGAGTAAATACTAGCTCGTTTCTGATAAAATGTCCTATTTCAGTAAGCACAATAGAAAATTGATGCTTGGAATTTAAATCTTAAGAATGGAAATATCAGAATAAATGCTTCATTGATAATTCCAAAACATAACAGAACCATAAATCTTAATAAGCAGCTAAATCAAAAAAGAAAAGTGGATGCTGAGAAGTTATGATAATCCTAATTATCATAAACTGTAAATCAAAGGGCAAGACCCTCATCTCAAAATTTCACCAAAGACTTCTTGTAATTCTTGAAACAGAAAAAAAAATCACATTGAAATAAGAACAAAGAATAAGAGGGCAGAGAGATAAGAAAAGCATTAAATGTTTGCCTTGCACTTTGCAAACTTAGGTTTGATCCCTGGTACCGCATATGATCCCTCAATTACTTCTGAGAGTAATCCCTGAGCACAGAGTCCAACATAAGGCCTAAGAACCACCAAGTATGCCCCCACCACCTCAAAAAATAATTAAATAGGAATAAAAATGTAAAGAATGACAATAAATAGAAAGGATGTTAGTGGATAATTTATCTTTTCAGTATATTATTGGTGAATAACAGCCACATTATTTTCATGAATTGATTTGTTTGAATTTTGAAAATTAAAAAAAATATCTCCCAGTTCTACTTGAAAAATATTATTAATTTTTCACACAGACAGATGTGTATCATCACTTGTATCACTTCCTTCCTGTTGTTATTCGATTTGCTCTAGTGGGCACCAGTAACATCTCCATACGTCCTGTTGCAAGCAAGTGTATCCCAGGGGCATCTGCTTGCTCCAGGAACAGGAAGAGCCTCAAACCATTCCTTCAGGTCATGGGAATGAGGTCCGTAATTGTTAATGGTTTTTTGGCATATCAAATAAAACACGGGGCGCTTGCCAGGCTTTGCCGTGTAGTTGGTATACTCTCAGTAGAAGGCTCTCATCTTGAGCATTTACTGATGAAACTCAAATGGGAAAGATCAGGTTTTCTCTTTGATGGAGCTCATTATATACATATATGATCTATCTGAAATAAAATATTACCAGATATTAAAATCAGAAGTGACTCTCCAGTTACACTCTGACTTCATCACCTTTTCCTTCTTTTGAAAACTTAAAGAAATTTAAAAATGTACCTTCTGCTTACATATTAGTTTTCCTTATCAAATGTCCCTTTAGCTAAGAAAAAACAAGAAAATTAGATGAAATAGGTTTCTACTTCATGTTACACATATGTGGCATCATCTGATCATTTCTTTTGATTAAGAGAATTTTATCCTCTGAGGGGAAAAATGCAGAATAGGATTCCTTGATATTTCTCCATACTTAAGCCCGGCTTGATTATCTAAGAAAACTTGCAATTCTTCACCATTGCTGTGTAATAGAACTTATACATGGGATTTCCTTTGAGTAAAATAATTAGAAAAATCATCCTTAAGATAAGATTTACTTGTGTCAGAACTTTAAAATATTTTCCTGACATTGACGAAAAAGATCAAGAATATTATAATTATCTAAGAGATATAATAAGAATTTTTAGCATATGTGATGACTTCTTGAATTTAAAATAAACCTTAAACTTTGTTACTTTTGTATTGCCTTTCTTTCCAGAGTGTGATCCAGTGTTCTGGTTACTTCTTCAGCAGTATTTTCACACACAAAGATGTAATATGTTAATTTTCTATGCCTCTGAATTTATCCTAGTTCAACCATGAAATATTGTCATTTTGCTTCATGGGTTGTGCACTTATTATTATAGGGGAGCAAAAGATATACAGTATTCTTGTCTCATTTTTAAAAAGTTCTAAAATACAGAGAGGAGAGAGAGAGAGAGAGAGAGAGAGAGAGAGAGAGAGAGAGAGAGAGAGAGAGAGAATGTGACCGGTATAAGGCATTGTATGCTACTATGTCTGCCACAATCCTGGTTCAAATCCCTGCACCACATTTGGTTCCCTGACACCTGAATATAGAGAGCACTGCTGAGTATGACTCAAACACCCACACCCCCACATTATAAGGGGAAACAGAGAGAGAGAGATATGAAATATACTGGGACTAGAAACATAAGGAGATGGTACAGGCTTTAAGATACTTACCTTGCTTACAACTCAACCCAATTTGATTACTGGTGGTCTTGTATGGTCCCCAAGCATTGGGTGTGACCCAAAAAGAAAAAAAGGATAAGGATGCAGTTGATATTCCACTACCCTTTGTTCTCAGCATTCAGTCTCCCACTTGCCAGCCCTGGGTTTCATGTTGTAAGTAAAATGTTGTTTTTCTTCTTTCCTGCATGCCCTTTGGATAGTCTTATGTTAGAGCAACAGTGCTTTTGTATAGACACAGGAAGACATTAATGGCTATGCATTTTAATATAGTCATTAATTAACTCTAAAATATTGACTCCTGGGCATCTACCATATTTCCTAATGCAAACCTCAGTTACCCTTAGATTGACTCTAGCTCCTTACATCCCAAAAGAAGGGTCCTGTTGTGGGACTAAGATGGTCCCAGGGTAGCTCCATATTGCAGCTACCCTGCCTGAAATATGGATCAGACTGTGTCATAAGCAAGATAATAAACTTAGAGCAAGATTGTGGAACAAACACTGTCCTGAACCAAAGATAAGTGACTTATTTCTAACTGGTTGGGTTAAGATAAAACTTGAATTTAGGACAGTAGTCTGAAATGTTTAGCGAGATGTCCCCAGGAAAAGCCATTCTATAAATGTCTGTATCTCTTACTGTGTTTGACTAGACATATTATTAAGTTAATTGCTTGCCAGCTAAGGAAAGAAACACAGAACAAGTCAGGATTCGGCCTCTATCTTTTGCAGGTCTATAGTCACAGGGTATAACTCTATCTCTGAGGGAGGTCCCCTGGTATTTTTTACCTAGGATGGAGGGGCTATTACACTTATTGTTTCAGGATCAAGATCCATCCACCTCTTGTATCTCCCAAACCCTGACATTTTGGGGGGTTTAGAAAGGAAACTTGACTTGAATAAACTGCTAGAGCCTCATATTATAAAGTAGGTTGTGGTCTTGTTCCTTTGTCCATAGGTTGGGGGTGGGAGGGATGGTCATCAGCCCTCAACATGCCAGGGGACTCTGCCAAACCTGAATATCTGTTAGGTACCCTGCTGAGTTCCAACAGTTGATTTATATCAATTGTACCTTTGGTAAGGTACAATTGGCATCAATTTTGTTTTAGGTTTTATTCCTAAATAAATCATATTATCTCATTTAATCCAATTGTATCTTAAAAGGCTTTTACACTTATTGTTTCAGGATCAAGGTCCATCCACCTCTTGTATCTCCCAATTCCTGAAATTTTGTGGGGATTTAAAAAATTAGACTTAACTTGAATAAAGTGCTAGAGCCTCATACTATAAAGGAGCTTTTGGTCTTGTTCCATTGTCAGCCAGATCCAGAGACTAAGATACATGGGTAGAGCTGCTACTGGCACTCCCAGTGCCCAGCTGATCATGAGGAGCCCAGGAGGAAGGCAGGTACTAGCCCAGGCCCACCATTCTAGCAGAGTCTCACAAGAAGCCAGAGGAACTCCCACACCATGAGGGCCGTCATTGTCAACATCCAGATTCCACAGCTCGTCAGAGCTCCACCCAAAAAGAAAAGTTGATCTTTCCCCGTCTCCCATGGCAGCTTTGTGGCCAAGCAGTTCATCAATAAATGCAGAGATGAGAGACTACTACAAGACCATGCCACCCATAAGGCAAGCTACCCATGTTTTATTTGATATGCCAAAAACCAGTAACAAATATAGACCTCATTCCCATGACCTGAAGGAATGGTTTGAGTCTCTTCATGTTCCTGGGGGGATGGATGCCTTTGGGATACATTAGCATGTGAGAGGATGTATGGAGATGTTACTGGTGCCTGCTCGAGCAAATCATTGAACAACAGGAAAACAAGTGATCGTAAAAGATTTTAAAATGAAGATGACCAATTTCATGAGCAAAGTCACTGAATGCGCATTGTCATTGTTTTTCTATGTTTATAATTTTTCATAGTTTCTACATATAGAATTCTGTTCTCATGAGCGATTAAATGCCTTTTTATTTTACAAATTGTATTTTCTCTCCACATCAAATTTTTTATATTCATGTAAGTTTTCTTATTTGAGGATCATTATTAAAAAGATCTTTCCTATCCCAAATTTAAAATTATGTTGCAATTATTTATGTTTAGACTAATTTTGTATTAAAATTTTCCATTAATTTTGTATGTGACAAAAGTAATAAAACTCAATTTTTTACATTTATTCAGAGACACCCTTACAAAAATAGTTGTATTTTCCAAATTGCGGTGAAGTGATTCCTTTATCATGTCCAAAACACAGATTTCGTCTACATTTTCCATTTTTAATGCTTTTTTATCACACCTGACAATACTCAGGGGTTACTCCTGGCGCTGCACTTAGGAATTACTCCTGGAGGTGCCTGGGCGACCACATGGGATGCTGGAAATTGAATTCAGGTCAGCTGCATGCAAGGCAAATGCCTACCTGCTGTACTATTGATCTGGCCTCTGCAATTTTTCTTTTTTGTCTTTATTTTTGGGAGGAGAAAAACACTTTGTGCTCAGGGATTATTCCTGTCTCTTTGCTCAGAAGAGATACCTGACAATGCTCAGAGGATCATACATGGTACTGGGGATTAGCACCAGAGTCAGGTTCATGCAAGGGAAATATTTTTATCTCTTCTATTTCTCTGGCTTCTATGTTTGTACTTTTTACCTTTTTTAGAAATAACTTTGTTCAGTAACAGTAAGTTTGTGTAAGATAAGACTTCTTTTAAACAATTTGTAAATTGTATTGGTTTGAAATAGTAGATACATACATAAATATATGAAATTATCGTTATCAAATGTAAGTGCTGATCGACAAACTAACAATTCAACAGCTAAGGTTATTAGTGACTATTGTTTGGAGGCAGGGGAAAATTCTATCTATTAATAAAACAATTGTACTATCCTAAATAATTAATAGCCTGAAATTTAACTATAGAGCTAAGGGTAACTAAGGATGCTGAAAGAAAGATGGATGTAGGCATTGATTGAACAAGTGGAGGGGATTCAGTGAATTGTAGTGGTGGGATATTATCATTTAGATGGTAGAGAGAGTATAATAAAATATATTGAAGTTTTATGAAATCCTACAACTAATATATATATATACATATATATGTGTATATATGTATAAATACATATGCATACACATATGTTGACCAAGGCTACAACCCTTAGGAAATACAAATAAAATTGACACTCATAACCTTGTAATAATAAAAATTATCTAAATGGTTGGTTGTCATATGCTTACCTCAGAGTAATCTCTAAATGCTAAAAGACATTTGAATTTGAGTAATTTCCCAATAGTGTTCAATCAAATATTATATCATTTATTAGGTTATCACTATATGTATACTTATAACACAGCTCTGCATATTTATCTTTCTCTTAAATTATTATGTCTTTAACAAAAACTAAGCCATTTCTTAATCAGGAGAGATGGTACAGAGGTCAGGTGCTAGCCTTGCATTCAAATTGTCTTGATTCTATAACCAGGCACTGTATATGGTTCACGGAGAACTGCCCAGAGTTCCCAAACACAGAGCCAAGATTCAGCACTGTGCACCAACAAGTGTGTATCTCTCTGCCTTCCTCCCACTAATAAAAAATAATAATAATTCTTTCTCAGCAACAGTACAAATGAGTTGCATAAGTTCAACAATAAAGACCTTTGCCAGATGTAGTTGCAATTCTGTACTATTCTTAAATATCTACTAGAATGAATGATTAAAAATCTTTACTTACTATTTCTTTGCTTGTTTGACAACCTCAGCGATGACACTTATGGAACCAAAAAGTGAATTATAGTTTTCACCATGCTTTAATTCTAAAATTACATAGTTGCTTCCATAGTAAAACTGCACCATCCAGACTGGTAAATTCGAGGCTGGAGCAATAGCCCAGTGGGTAGGGCGTTTGCCTTGCACGCGGCCAGCCCATGCTGACCCGGGTTCAATCCCTGGCATCCTATATGGTCCCCTGAGCACCGCCAGGAGTAATTCCTGAGCGAAGAGCCAGGAGTAACCCTTGAGCATCTCCGGGTTTGACCCAAAAAAGCAAAAAAAAAAGTGTTTCCAGACTGGTAAATTCATCATGAGAAAGCAGCAGAAGTAATATAAGGAAAGTATTCTCTGTTTGAAGTAATTTACTTATGTGTGGTAATGTTAGGCTGCATGCAACCTAGGTTCCTCCCTTCACTTTATGGGGAGAAAAAATGCATAGTATTATAAGTAAAATAGAGTACTGAATTTGGAGGAAGTAAATGATCTTAACCATTCTATGATCTAATAGAGCAAATAGGAAAAAAAGAGTACTAATAGTATATAGTTGGGAGGGCATTTGCCTTGGACACAGCCAACCAGGGTTCAATCCCCAGCAACCCATATAGTTGCCCCAAGCATGATCAGGAGAAATTCCTGAGAGCAGAACCAAGAGTAATCCATGAACATCTCTGAGTATTACCAAACAACACAGCAACAACTACAACAACCAAAAAGAAGAAAAAGGAATAACTCATATAAAGTATGTTTTAAAATGCTGTTATCTTTGAATTAAAGTTGCAAATAAACTTTTTATAAAAGTAAAATACAATTGGAAAATAGTTGCAGTTTGTATAGTAGGTGATATATAAAATGTAATATTAGGTCAAAGATTTCTCATAGTTATATAAATATAAGAAATACTACTACAATGAAAAGCAATTTATATTCTTTTTTAGTTCTGTCTTTTTACATATGACTACATACACATGAAAATGTATGAGCATGTAAATGTGTATTTAATTACAAATGCTATAATTTTTAGCAGTGATATGTGACTTTTTTTCACATAATAAAAATACTATTTCAGCAATATAATTGCAAAACATCTCAGAAATGTAAGCAATGATATCTTGCTTGGATATCAAGCAATGGGTTTAGGACAAAAAAGGAGGTATATTTTGTGTCCTTACAGAGCCATCCTTCTGTATTCATCTACTAGGTCACTGATTTGTTTGTTTTACATCCTGAGTTTATCTGCCTATGAATTTTTGTAGTGTCCATCCAAAGAATAACCATAAGGAAAGGATAAATGAATATATAAAGATGTAGGTCTATACATTTCTGATTTTCACTATGTGGAATTATACGTAAATATTATATTTACATATAATTTATTTATTATTTGAATTCCTTAATCTAGTCCACTGAATTATGTAACTGTTTAAATTCCAATACCACATAATTTTACTACTATTATTTTGTAGTATGGTTTAAACTCAAATAGTGTAAATTGTTTATGTTTGTCTCTCAAAATTCCTTTGGCTATCATACTCTTTTGAGATTCTTTATGAATTTTAGATTTGTTTCTTTAATTATTTATGGATTTTGTTGTTATTTTGATTAGGATGGTGTCAAATTTCCTAAGGCAGAATGAAGCATATTATATTAAAATATTCTTTTTTTTCTGTGCAATACATAGGATTCTAAAGTATCCAGTTAAGATAATATATAGTGATGCCTGTATAAAATAATATAGAAACTAGAGTGCAATGATAATTTACCTGGAACTATAACCTAAAATGCATCTAAATTCCTTTACCTGTGAACATAATTTGATTTTTTTGAAATATACTATTTTTTTTCATTTTTTAGTACATAAACTTTTTTATAGTTCCAGAAAATGAAAAACTATCATTTCACATAAGATGTCCTTGAGCTTTGCTCTTTGATAAATGGAAACAGAAGTATAAGACATCTAATGATTTATAATGCTGCAAATTAAACATAAAAAACTAAAAGGTAGAATTGAACCTTAACATGCCATTTGTCAGATACAGGACATTTTCTGCCAGAACTTGGAGACTCTAATTTGGACATAGCAACATGATATGCTGTGTGTCCTGCCAACATTCAGGGACCTAGCCAGAGCGACAGGCCATAATGTGAAGACCACATACTCATTAGGAACAAGAGTTAGATGGAAATACTTATCCAGTTTTAAACCTAAATACTGAAAATTTTGGAATCTGTATTTAGGGAAATTTGGACAAATATGCTATATCTGTTAAACATTACGTTTTTTCATAACCAAAATATTTTTAAATTCAGTGTCAATTTAATTTTCACTGACATTTTTACATGAAATATAAAATTGTAATGTGACATATTCTTAGATTGAAATATTCAGTGCTATATAAAACACTCTAGAGTAGGCAGAGAAATATGCATCATTATTATTTTATAATACTTTATACATTATGTTGAGCTTTCTATATAAACTTATTATTTTACTAATATATTCAATAATCTTGAGAATAAGACTATCTAGGTTGTTCAGAATCAAACACACCTTAATTTCTGTAACACATTTTTAATTCTAAAATATGCTCTTGCATAATCTTGATTCTCTACATAAATATTCTCTGACACTGAATTTTCAGTTTCTGTACTTGTATTGTTGAGTGACCCAAGTATTCTCTTATCAAAATCATGTATTAGCCTCTTATCAAAATCATGTATTAGCCTCATACTATGTTTATTTGTGTACAACAAAGAAGAACAACCTGTCTGTCTCTCCCTTGCCTTCTGAATCATTTCACTCAGCAAGAAACGCTCCATGTTCATCTACTTATAAGAAAATTTCATGACTTAATTTTGCTAACAGCTGTGTAGTATTCCTTTTGTAGATGTACCATGGTTCTTCTATCAGTCAACTGTTCTCAGGCACTGAGATTGTTTCCAGTTTCTGGGTATTATAAATATGCTTTAATTAACATAGAAGTGCATATGGCATTTCTGCTGTGCTTTTGCTCCTCCAAGGTATATTCCCAGAAGTGAAATTGCTGGGTCAAATGACAGCAAAATTTCTAACTTTTTTGAGGAATGCCCATATTGCTTTACAAAAGGCTGGACCAGTTTGCTTTTCCACCAACCATGAATGAGAGTCATTTTCTCTCTGTATCAAAGCCAGCACTAGATATTTGTGTTCATTTAGTTGTGTGCCAGTCTCTGTAGTGTGAAATTATAACTTATAATTTTTCTGATTTGCAGTTGGGGAAAATGAGATTATTGGTGGTGGGAAATGTACTCTGGTGGAGGAATGGGTGTTGTAACATTGTATGACTGAAACCCGATCATACACACCTTTGTATCTGTGGTAGTATTAAAAAAATACTACCAGGGGCTAAAAGTAAACTTAAATGCTTTATCTATTTTTAGTGAATTATGTCCTAAATCATTAGGAAAATTATGTGAATTGCTTAGTCATTTATCACCAAATAATTCTTGAAAACGTTTTATAAAACATGTAAGTTTGAAAGCCATACATGGTAGATACATTGGGTAGAAATGCATATGGGAAGAAATCTACATATATTGAAACCTCAAGGATGTAGATAAAGACTGCACATAAACACATAAGATTCATTTTTTTTCCTCCTACACATCTCATACTGATTTCTTTTGCAGGATGGTGGATAGAACCAAAAGAGGTGCTTTTTAGGTCCTACTTGCTAGATTGTTTGAGGTCTTTCTCAGTGGTGATCAGAAGACCATGTGGTTCTTTGAATTGAACATTTGCCTCCCACATGCAAATCTATTTTTACAGCCCCATTTTAGTATTTTCAACTAAATAATATTTTCTTTATTGTAACTAATTGGATATATATTATCTTTACTTGCATATTAAATAATAGATTATTTTTTAATTTTACAAATGGTAGTTAAATATATTATTTATTTTACCATACAAATACCTGTTGTTATGCCAATCAGCAATTTTAAATAACTGTTTATAATTAAATGAGGATTCTGCACCATCTGAACAAATTTCTGAATGAAAATATAACTTTAACTTAGGACATTTAAAGGAAAATAACAATAGCTTTTTTCTTAAAAAATTAGTTCAACTTATCAGGTGTTAGTGGCCGGAGTGATGGTCCAGCGGGTAGGGCGTTTGCCTTGCACGTGGCCTGCCCATGCCGGCTCGGGTTTGATCCCCGGCATCCCATATGGTCCCCCTAGCACCGGCCAGGAGTGATTCCTGAGTTTAGAGCCAGGAGAAACTCCTGAGCATTGCCGGTGTGACCCAAAAAAGCAAAACAACAAAAAAAAAAAACATTAGTTCAACTTATCAGGTGTTCTGGTCTATGAAAGTCTGAGCCAAAGTGTTACTTAAGGTAGTTACATTGAATTGAAGATTTCAGCAATCAAAATTAGATACTGTTAGGGATATATGCTCTGGAGTGCAGGAAGAATCCCTAAATAATATTATATGCTAAGAGATTATAATAAAAATGATTATAAAATGCAAGTAGGTCTATCAATTAATTCAAAGGAATTAGTAATGAGAGGGTATATTGGTTAAATGACTGACATTACATAACATTACATGATTCTAATTTTCCTCTAGACTTCTGTCATTCCTTTACTAATCCAGCTCATATCAAACATACTGGCTTGCACATGTACCCTATTGCTCTTTTTATTCTTTCTAGTCTTCAAATCTTCTATAATATTTATCAAAGAAATTTGTGTCCTAAGTATACATTACTTTCATTTCTTCATGTTCTTATTTAGCAAATTTTCTTTAAACATGACTTCCTTATCATATTCAAGTCTTAGAGCTACCAAGTACCAAACACATATTATGGTTTTCATCAATAATCAATACCTTCTACTCACCAAAATAATTTTTTTCTTTAGTCAACTTATACTTCATGGAGGGAGATAAAGTATTGCCTGTTTTGCTAACAATCAATTTCAAATTCCAAAAAATATGTGGCACAAGGTAGATAAAAATTTATTCTAACATAAAGGATTAATGATTTCACTGTATCACTGTATCACTGTCTTCCGTGCCATCATCGGTTTGCTCGAGCGGGCCCCAGTAACATCTGCATATGTCCTGTCTCATGCTAGTAGAGCCCAAGGCATCTGCTTGCTCCAGAAACATAAAGAGCCTCAATCCTTTCCGGAATGAGGTCTATAATTGTTACTGGTATTTGGCATATATATCAAATACAACACGGGTAGCTTGCCAGGCTCTGCCGTGCAGGTAGATACTCTTGTAGGCATCTCTAAGTGCAGCATTTATTGATGAACCGCGCAGCCACTTGCAGCCACGCAAGCCGGGCGCTAATAGGCTGGTCTGCTGGGTGGAGGTCTGACGAGAGAGAAGTCTGGATGTGGAAAATGGAGGTCCTCATGGAGTGGGGGGTCATCTGGCTTGTTGTGAGGCTCTGCTAGGATGGTGGGCCAGGGCTAGAACCCACCATCCCTCCCGGGCGCCTCGTGAGCGGCTGGTCACAGGGAGAGCCAGTAGCAGCTCTGCCCCATGTCTGCGAGTCTCTGGACCAGCATACCTGAGCCGGATTTAAGAAAGACTGCTGCAGGGTGGAACTCGATGAGCCGGGCGCTGATAGGCTGGTCTGCTGGGTGGAGGTCTGATGAGAGAGAGAGTCTGGATGTGGAAAATGGAGGCCCTCATGGAGTGGGGGGTCATCTGGCTTGTTGCAAGGCTCTGCTGGGATGGTGGGCCAGGGCTAGAACCCACCATCCCTCCCGGGCGCCTCGTGAGTGGCTGGTCACAGGGAGAGCCAGTAGCAGCTCTGCCCCATGTCTGCGAGTCTCTCTCAAAGGATTAATGATTTATCCTTAATTATGTCATGTCATGAAGCCAGAAGGAAGAAAGTAAATGAAAACAATGCATATATCATAGTTTATCACATTATGTTTTCTTAGCAAGTCACTTGCCAAGCTGGGTCTCAAGGGGAATTGCAATAATACACATAGCAAAGACAAGCTTTATATAATACTGACAGCATATTCTAGACACATGTTTGTTAGTGTGAACTACATTGAAATAAATTATGTGTCATGCTGTGCATATAGATATGGAAGCTAGATATATAAAAATAGAATTAATATAGTTTTAATAGAGACTGAATTCAACATAATGAATAAAAGATATTTTAATAGAGCTTAGTTAATGTCAAGCAAAATTAAAGCTTGACAATATTGGGGGGGTCTGGAGCCACTCTTGGTGATGCTCAAGGAACCATATGGGAAGCGATAGATTGAATCATGGTCTGCCTTGTGCAAGGAAAATGCCCTACCCACTGTACTAATTCTCTACCCACCCCGAGACAATTCTTAAGTGTACTTAGTGTGCTTACACAATATTAAAGATGTCTTAAAACTAGAACAACATCCATTCTTTGAAATAATATTATTGTATGCATCACAAAGAAAGGGAAAATTCAGTAAAACAAATATTATAATGAGGTATATTTAATAATAAAATGAGAATGGCACATAAATAGTAACTTTAGGCATTCATGTTTATTTATCTAATTATATAAGCATATAGCATTCATTCAGAATAACCATCTAAAAGCTAAGACCTATTAATTATGATGACTTCTAGAAAGTGTATGTTCATTTGACAGTGGTTAATACTGGGATATAGATGGAAAATCTAGTTTTAATATTGTCACTAAGAAGCAATGTTTTGCAAATAAAGGTTATTCTCAGAATAGAAGTTTTATGTTATTTTAAGGGATTCTTATGATTTACTTAATGAATATTAGGAACTCTTAAGGAGTGAAGAAAAATAGGAGAAAATATTCCTATACCTTCTCTATACAATAAGGTTCTCTCTATGCAAGAAAGTCTATTTCAAATCTAATGTATATAATACATTTATATAATATATTAAATACTATTTCATATTTAAATTTAAAATTATTTTTGACAAAAAGTTGAAGCCTGAGCAATTACTATAAAATAGTCATATACAATTAAGTTAAAAATTCACATATAAATGTTTCATTTACTTAGAAATATCTTTTGACTGGAGAATTAATACAGCTGGCATGGTGCTTGCTTCGCATGCTGTTTACAGTTCTATTCCTGACACCCTATATTATTTGGCAAGCACACCAGAAGTGAGCCCTGAGTACATAGCCAGGTGTTAGACCTGAGCACTGCCACGTGTGGTCATAAAACAAACAAACAAATATAAAAGTTTTAGAGACAGGTATGAACCTCTGAATAAGAATGCACCCAGAGGGGCCGGAGGCGATAGCCCAGCGGGTAGGGCATTTGTCTTGCACGCGCCAGCCCATGCCGGCCTGGGTGACGATCCCCGGGATCCCATATGGTCCCCCGAGCACCACCAAGAGTAATTCCTAAGTGCAGAGCCAGGAGAAACCCCTGAGCATTGCCGGGTGTAACCCTAAAAAGCAATAAAATTTAAAAAATGGAAAAACCTGTAAAAAGGATGCACCCAGCAAAGTGAGTTTTACCCTCCAGGTTTATGTCAAAGTACAACTAAACGATGTTTAAAATACTTTCTATTTAAAATATATCCTGTTCAGCAATGTTAATTCTAGCAGATGTAGAATTTTCATTTGATATTTTACTAAAATAAGGTATTTACCAGTATGACACTAATCCCTAGTAAAGGCATGACTATATTGATTAGTAATACACCTTATAACCATTGGTACAGAAATGAGTCTAAGCTTGTCAGAATGGTTTATTAATAACTGAGACAGATGAGTTTAGTTTGGTTTCTGTGAAAGCCTTGAAGAGATTTAGCTTAGGGATAGATTACAATGTGGAAAAAGGTTCATATAACTCTCAAACTCTAAGAAGCATAGCCCAAGACCTTTTGAACTCCCTGATCAATAATTTTCATCCACCAGATAGAGATTCTTGACTCAAAGAGAAAAAGATTTTCTGTGCCCCTGCAAAGGCAGGATGATGGGAAGTTGCATCAAGAATCTCTGAACCTTTGCAGTGAGGTGTCTATGCATGTAACGGTTATTCTTTCTTTAAAATTGTTACTATGTGGTATCATTTTCCTGAAAATAGCTGGAGATTCGTAAAGAGTGTCTTTTTGGTCTTCAATCATTTTCTGTAGTAAATGAATCATGTCTAACCTTGATCTTCTTGTACAAACGCACATACACACTCACTACTCTTTAGGAGTTACTTTAAAATGGGCTCATCACATCTTTCATGACCTATCTGATATTTTACAACTTTCTAAATGACGATAAGAAAATTAGAGCCTGAGAGAGAGTACATCAGGTAAAGGACTTGTCTTGCTTGCAACCAAGTGGAATATTGATCTGGCACCACATAATGGTACTCTGAACATTGCCGCGAGTGACACCTGAGCACAGAGTAGATCCAGGAATAAGCCATGAGCACAGCAAGTGTGAACCACCCCCAAAAAAAACTAAAAAAAACATAGAAAAGAAACACAAAATTCATGTGGGTTCCTGGCTAAGAGATAGATGACCCCAAGACAGCAGGGCCACAGGCATGAATATTAAAGTCCATACACAGGATAATTTGTTATTTCTTTTGCATTTATTTATTCTAGTATTCTCTTTATTTTCTTTCATGATCAATAACATACATATATCCTATTACTGTTGCAATGTTTTAATTTACAAGTTGGAGTTTCAGTTTACCTAGTATGAAATTTCTGATAGACAGTGGTTGTTATCAGTGAAAGTCTCTTCTTCCACAAAGCACAGAGAGTGACTAAGGGGAATCACTATATTTAATTAAAACACAAGCTAATAAAAACAATTGAAAGTTAAACAGGATAACTGTAATGGAAAATTAATTATTAAATATTAAATTGCAAATTTTTCATATACAAATGAAAATATTAACATTAGTGATCTACTAAGTATACAAACAAAACTACATGATAATATATCTTAGATGATGCATTCGTATAGAATATAAACCATATTAATCTCAAATAGGCATTTTCTTATTGTCCATCACTTTGATATTTGTCATTTTCCTTGTATTTCCTATTACTTGACTATACAATGTCTATAGGGTAAAAAGTAAAATTTAGAAAGAGCTATATTTACTTTTATATACTTAAATTTTTAAGTAAGTGATAGGTATTCAACATTTAACTTATTACAAATTGCTTCATTTTTCCTGCTGATGAAATTGTTGAATAACCACAAGTAGTAGATCAAATAGTAGATTGAATAGTAAATAATAAAACTTCATGGAGAAAATGATAGCACAAATTTTACTTCATAGTCATGAAGGGTGCTAAAAAGTGGTGTTATATTTGCAATAGGTTTTACAGATTTTATTTGAAACAAAGAGAAACGTTTAAAAAGTACTGAATAAGAAAAAAATAAACAATTCACTGTTCTTGGCTGTTATATCTCATTATGGTCTGGTTGGAAGTGGTGTAGTAATTTATCAAACTTGCGAATTCACTTGGACCTCTGGTGACTCACAGTCACTTTGCTTTCAGATCTCCTGATTTTAACTCAAAAAGACTCTGGCTGGATGAATGTAACTCTAATCTAAAAGCAGTTTAAGAACAGCCATTTGCTATTATATATAGTGTAGATATCAGTCTTAGGGGACAACTGAGACAAGTGAGTTAAAAACTTTATAGAAGGATTTCTATATGACTTAAAATTGTGTATTAATGACGTTGGTTTTGTAGGTTTTAAAACTGTAGATACAATAAAGTATTAGTATTAAATTAATGTGACCCCAAATATTACCAAAATAATTTAATAAGTATAAAATAAAATCAACAACTTTTTCATAAGAGAACAGAATTTTATTAATTCTAAAGCTGCTGGGGCAGGAGGCGATAGTAAAGTAGAGCATTTGCCTTGCATGCAGCTAATCCAGGTTCGCATCCCATATGGTCTCCTGAGCACTGCCGGGAGTAATTCCTCAATTAAGAGCCAGGAGTCACACCTAGTAACATTAGGTGTAACCCTCCCCTCCAAAATAAAGCTTCCACAAAATCAAAAGAAAGTCTTATTCAATAAATATTAAGTTAATGTTATTTAAATAAGACTAAGTTCTGGAAATCAATTAAAAAATCAACTAAATACTACTCACATTTTCCTGCCCTCAAATCAAAGATATAGGCAAAGGCTGAACTTCAACACACAAAACCTAAAAAAAAAAGACTGGAGAGATCATGGAAGCTGCATAAGGTGTCAAGAATCAAACCCAGGTCTGCACTCACGAAGGGTAAGCATTCTACCCCCTGTACTATCTCTCCATGCCTATTTAATTTTGTTTCATTATTTTTGTGTTTTGGTGACACTCAGCTGAGCTCAGGGCATAATATTGGCTCTGCAGTCAGAGTGGAACTCAGGGAATCGTGCAGAGTGCTAGTGAATACAGAGATAGTACAAGGGATAGGGCTGTATAGGGTGCTGAATAATCAACTTAAGAAGTCTGCTAAGGATAAGACAAGTACCTTACCAACCCTAAGCAGCTCCCTAAGCACCACCCTGAGTGAATCCTGACGGTAGAGCTAGGAACAAGCCCTGAACATTATAACCCCAAAATATTCCCCAAAGAATAGTTGTAGTTTATTTATTATTTGTATTATATGCCAGCATTTTTAGGTATAAAGATGATAAAATCAAACTTTAATATTAGTATCAACTTAGAAATTATATTCACCACTTTAAATATTTTTAAAGTCATAATAATTTTACTTTTTAAAGCATGGGAATATTTTATAGGAAAATGACACTCACATGTACATAGCTAAACAAAAATCTTTTCAGGATGGATTAAATTTAAGATAAACTCAAATGTCATAGTAACAGCAGTCACAGTGCAACTGACAGAAAATTGAGAGGAGCTGTTTTAAAAGTATGGTAAATAACTTTTGAATTAATCTGTCACCCTTAGACTATATCCAAATATAAATGTTATTGTGTTCTGCAGAATGTGTGAAAGAGTGCCATTATCTCACCCAAATAAAAATGTTATTCCCAATGAAATAAAATCCTGTCTACAGTATTTTGCCATCATTATTTTATGACCAGTCATAATTAAAAATCATAAACAAAACCAAAATGAGGATGAGTCTTAATTCTAAATATTCTATAAACTGTTATATGGTGTTCCAAATTCTTCTAAGTTGTTAGCATTAAAACATGAACATATGCTTTGAAACAGGATATAATAGTTCTTTCTCATCAATTAGGAATATAATTTTGGGAAGAATTGCTCTATTCAAACTTAATTTAGTGAAATCTGGAATAAAAATGTAACAATTTCTATGAAGATAATATTCAGAATGCTGGGATAAATATGGTCATTTTTGACAATGTATAATGAATAGCTATATCAGTCCAAACTTGAAAATTAAAAGCTTATTTGTTGCCATTTTACATGAAAGGACTACTCTGTTCAACATGGACTCTAAAGAGAGTTGCCACTTTACACAATCATTATGCAGTTATTGCAGCAAGAACTGTTAGGATAGTGTTTCTTTATAGGTCAAATTCCACTTCCATGCAATGGATATTTATAGTGTTCCACTTTCCTGTAGAATCGCTGACTTTGCAATGCTATGTTTAACTTGTGAGCTCAGCTCAGATAACAGATCTGGTAGATAACATTAGTTTCAGCTACTGCATTTCACCTTTCTTCCTTCCTAGTTCATTTCTGTGAATCATTCCATCTAGTTCCACAAATGTCATGTCTATCAATTTAGGGAAATATCTGTTCTCTATTTCTTTCCTCACCCTGGAGCATGTACTTTACCTTGAGAGACACAAGATGAAAATAAATGGTCAGATTATTACTCTAAGCTGCTGACAAAAGTGAGTAGTGTTCTTGTTTGTGAGTGTTTTCTTCATTCTAAATTCTCAGAAAAAGCAGTGCATACAGGCTTGTGCTCAAAGAAGTTAAAATGTAAGAGATACAGATAAGAATATGGAGAATAGACAGCACAACTTTCAGATGTCAGTGGAACACACTTAGCTCTACGAAAAAAGCTAGCTACTGGATCAAGTAGAAATGGCTCTGTTAAATACTAGATTATAAGTAAATTTAGCTTAAGTAGCATTTTTTGGTTGGTTTTTTCCAGAAGAAATATTTTAAAAAGGAAGCATTATTATTTAATAGTTCAAAATAAGTAAATTATTATAATATTGTTGTACTTCTTATTTTTGTGATTTTTATTGAATTTCACAATGAATCAACTATCACAACTCTGAGTTAAGCCCTTAATTAGGGCAAATAAAATTTCAAGAAAAATAGAAGCATTTCTTGGAAAAAATTTTAATTGAATACTAGAACATATTTTCTTATTTTGGCCTTACAAGAAAATAAATCGGTAATTATATAATTAAATTCACAGCTGATCTGTTTATCATCAACCTTCAATCCGCTTAATTTGCTTTTCAGAAATGAATCTGAAATATTTATTTAGTTAGCCATTACTGTAGACACAGTCTTATATGAACTTTCAAAACTTTTCCACATGTTTAGTATATTTAATAATCATTTCCTATAGCACATGAAAAAGGGAAAATTAAATGAATCCATTCTATGGATTTCATATTGAAACATCTAGAGTCTATTAGTTTGAATAAAGGACTCACTGTCAAACATTTCATTAAAATCATAAAAAATTATAAAGAGGCTAAATTGAGGTGTAAGTTTCAAGCAGTCAGTTCACATTCTTATTCAAGTATATATTTAAGCTTTTCTAATTTTTATAGTTTTGTTACCACCATCATAACTGTAGAGAGAACCCCAAATATGTTTTCATATACTCTCTCAGCAGTGATTAGCACATAAACAAATCTTATGTGTCATCATATCTTACTATAAATGTGATATTTTAAAAGATTTTGTCTATTTGAATAAATATATTTTTGACATTTAATTTTCTACATTTAATTATTCAATAAGTGCTAAAATTGTTTTAGCTATTAAACACTGAAACTCATATAGGCTATAATAAAATAATATGATTTCCAAGAGAATATCTATTGCATTTTTTTAAGACTGGGTCAGAAATTTAGCTCAACTAACTGGAACTAATGCTTTGTATGCAGACTTGCATACAAATGCGGAAAAAATATTCCCCCAAACACTGAATGGGGCATGATCCAAACAAAACTAAAGCAAAATTACTTATTCTATTTAATTGTGGTTACAATTATCTGCAACTACATAATTAACAAGTGAACATATGTATTAGAATTTTAAAATGTCTAAAAGTCATGACTTAAAATATTATTGGATTTTAATTTATTATATAATGTAAACATATAAATTTCCTGACAATATGAAGATGGATATATGCCATCAAAATTTGTTCAAATACACAAAATGTTCAACATTAATAATGAATCATTATATAAGGTACACACTTAAGGAAATTATAAGATTTGAATGTAGCTTCATTAATTTTAGCAAAATACCACTCTGAGTGGAGGCAGCAGTAATGATATAACTCTGGATATGGGGATTGGTGATTTATAGACGATCACTGAACCTTCCTTTTAATATTCCTCTTAAATTGAAACAGGCAGGTCTAAAAAATATTGTTGGAAGGTATTATATATAATAAAAAATATGTAGACTATCAGATCAATTGCAAAACCATAGAGTATCTCTGCATTTTGTAAGATATAACAATATAATTAAATATAAATAGTATATCATTATATACTTTAATATGCATTATATTAAAAGAAATATAAGCCTGTTTTATTAATTATGAAAATAGAGAAGGCATATGTATATGACAGAAACCTTATTTCTTGATTGCAAAACCATTGTTACAAAAATAAAAAATTCTTTCAAAATGAACAAAAAAAAAACACAGAACACTGTTGGTAAGACATTTCAGCTAAATTCTGCAATTTAAATGAAAACAATGAAGGTACATAATCATGTACTTAGTTTGCCTGATTAAATGCCCAGGACCACATATGATAACACAAGCACTGTCAAATGATCAGAGTACAGAGTCAGGAACAAGCCCTAACCACAGTTTGGTGTGTCCCAACATCATCCACCAAAAAATTTTTAAAAAACGTTTAAAAAGATCAGAGGCAAGTGACTTTTCCAACTTAGTTTTACTCTGTTACAAAATTACATAAATTCTGAAAGCATGAAAATGGTATTATAATAAACACATGGGCTAGATAATTTAATTCATTATTTTTAACTATTCTAAGTAATTATAATCATGTTAAACAAATAAATTAGGTGGAGAGAAAAAGATTTGAGATGATCATACTCATATGCGGTATATAAAATAAGGAATAAACAATATACAGTGAAAGCAAACTCTAGACTCTAACATGTGAACTGTGGTGGGAATATTGGCACTTTGGTGGTGGGAGCAGTATGGTAGCATTTTATACTTATGGCATAAACATCTGTGTTCTCATAAACTACTGTTACTTCAACAAAATTTTAAAAAATCACCTAAGCAATTGTATCTAAATCCACTACTGAAAGGAAACATTTTAAACCTGTAGTCCGGAGCAAATAAATATCAATGTGAAAAATTGACTCTAAAAACCTTACTTCACAATTCTTTCAACCATTCAAAATGAAACATATACCTAAATGAAATCAATAAACCATGATTATAAGATAAATAATGAAATCAAACATTTATAGCATTGGATCAATAGGGTGTTTTAGCAATGACCAAATAAGCATGAATCAATGAGTCAATCAATCATGTGATAATTACTGAAATAATAAAAAATTTAATTTTTGCTTTCAATGATACTGCTAAAATGAAAATGCAATAATCATATTTGGAGGGTTAGAGTATAAAGGCATCTGTCTGCTGCATATATGAAAAACACAATTTAAAACTGAGAGAAATATCAATAAAAAGGAACAAAGTAAACATTTGTATAATGAAAATATGGCTAAACTCAGTCATAAATACTGAATTTAAGATTGGTTCTATTTAATAAAAGAAAAATTGTGAATAAATGCCCAATAAAATTTCTCAATAGCAGTAGGTCATACAAAATGCATAATAAGGGGTGGGGCACAGCAGTAATACAGCAGTGAGGACCTTTGCTTTGCATGCCGCTGACCCAGGTTCAATCCCTGGCATCCCATTTGGTCCCCCAAGCACCAGCAGGAGTAATTTCTGAGTGCAGAGCCAGGACTAACTCTTGAGCACATGCTAGTGTGACTCAAACAGAAAAAAAAATGTGTTGATAAACATAAATTTCATAAATTTTATTAGTGCATATTGCTGCACTAATAATGCTATATATAAACTAAAAATAGCAGCAATTATCTAAAATGATGGAACAGTGAGTGCTTGCCTTAGATGTGGCTGACCCGACTAAATCCTTAGAACCATATGATTCCTGGAGCTTGTCAGGAGTGACCCTGAGTGGAGAGCCAGGAGTAAGACCTAAAAACAAGGCTGCTTTGACCACCTGCTTTGGTCCTGAAAACAAGAAAATAAGAGAGGATAGGAGGGAGATAGAGAGGGAAGTGAAGGAAGGAAGGAACGAAGATACTTATACATACACATATATATACATACAAGCCAGATGACCCCCCACTCCATGAGGGCCTCCATTTTCCACATCCCGACTTCTCCCTCCTCAGAACTCCACCCAGCAGACCAGCCTGTTACAGCCCCGCTCATCGAGATCCACCCTGCAGCAGGTTTTTTTTAAATCCGGCCCAGGTATGCTGATCCAGAGACTCACAGACATGGGGCAGAGCTGCTACTGGCTCTCCCTTTGCCCAGCCAGTCATGAGCCGCCCGGGAGGGATGGCGGGTTCTAGCCCTGGCCCACCACCCCAGCAGAGCCTCGCAAGAAGCAAGATGACCCCCAATCCATGAGGACCGCCATTTTCTACATCGGGACTTCCCTCTCGTCAGAACCCCAACCAGCAGAATAGCTGATCACAGCCCTGCTTGCGCCGGCCCCTTGCGGCCATGTAGTTCATCAAATAAATGCTGGATTTAGAGATCACTACAAGAGTATGCCACCCGCACGGTAGAGCCTGGCAAGCTACCTGTGTTGTATTTAATATGCCAAATACCAGTAATAATTATAGACCTCATTCCCATGATCTGATGGAATGGTTTGTGGCTCTTTATGTTCCTGGAGCAAGCAGGTGCTCTTGGGCTCTACTTGCATTTGACAGGACATATGGAGATGATACTGGTGCCCGCTCTAGCAAATCGATGATGAACGGGAAGACAGTGATACAGTGATACATAGTGTAGTATATAGTAAAGTATATAGTATATAGTATATAGAGAGACACATAGTAAAAGAAGAGTTGTGCATATATACTTTACAAACATGCTTTCGATTCCATAAAATTATTTGATTCTATATTAATGTCATCATGTCTTTATTGCTCTTTTGCTGTCATTTTTCACATAAATATAAATATGTTAGAAGTAAATCGCTGTGTATAATCACACATATCTTTAACTCTTGATATAAATACAACAGAACAAGCAAGTGAGGAAGAAACAAGTGAGTGAGCCCTAAAGCAATAATTTTAGGACATAATTAATTAGCTCAGTATAACCTTAGATACCTAATATATAGTCTCTACTATATATAGAGACTATAATATATAGTCTCTATAGTAGAGACTATAATATATAGTCTCTACTGATTTTTTCTCTGAGCTGAGACTGGAAATGTAATCTGGAAACATCATAATCTGGAAACATCAAGAACATTGTCGGCATTAGACTATTATGCATAGCCTACTCTTTATAATCAAATCACTCTTTCTATTTTTCTGTGGATTTACTCTTAGTCATTGAACAGAAAAATCATTTCCTATTGAACAATGATATCTAATGGCTGTCTTTCGTAATTAGGAACTTGATTAAAACCTCCAGAAATTCAAGTCCATTTTGAACCATTTTAATGAAAATTAATGCATTTTAAGACAGATATTAAATTGTCTCTAGTTTTTACAATATCTCAAAAATCAAATGTGTGTTTGGTATTCACAAGACAGGCTTCTTTCATCTTTTTCTCTCCATTTTATTTTCTCTTTGCATTCCTTCTTTTTCTTTTGACCTTAAATATTAGGGTGCAAGAAATTTACTGAGTACTTATTCAACAATACTATAACTTATGTACTTCATTTTACCCTCTAGCAATTCTTATAGGTGAGGGAAACAAAGATAGAACACTACATTTTCTTTGCCCTGACATTTATGGAGTATTTGCCACAGGCACTTTTATAGATGTCTACTTATTGACAAACTGTTAAGTTTATGTGTGCTATATGTGAAAGATGGTATGGAATTATTTCTCCTGAAAAATTATTGTAGTATAATACCTGTACTTTTTTAAGGTAAATTTTACTGTAAATATATTAAACTTCTACAAGAATATTTAAAATATACAATAATTATGAAGGTTACATGATATAAAACATTTTGTTAAAATTCATGATACATTATTTCTGCATGTGTTTTCTCTATGGGAAAGTGATAAGAAAAATTTATAAATTAAAGTTTAAGTTTCAATCATACTTTGCATAAGTCTTCTAATGAAATAAATTGTAAATGTCCTCACAAAAATTTTAATTATATATAAAAGGTTAGTGCCATTACCTCACTTGTTTAATAGTCACAAACACCGAAAGTAAATATCTGCATTTTAAAATGATGATTGAATATTTATTAAACACATAAAAAGGTGCATGTCGAATAAGAAATACTACAGTTGACTAATCATATTTTCTGAAGAGATAATTTACAATTTCAACTCCATCACCATTTCTACTAACGACTATTCACTGGAGAATAGAATGGAACTTCCTTCCAATATTCGCTCTTGCCATCTTAAAACATATATGGTCTGGAGCTGAGGAGATATTATTGCAGGTAGGGTACTTACCTTGCACACAGCTGACCTGGATTAAATGTCTAGTATTCCATTATAGTTACCTATCACCAATGTCCACTTCTTTCCACAAATATCCCCAGGCTCTCTCCCAACCTCCAGCCCAACCCCTTAGTAGGCATATAAATAATGTAAAGGAATGGCAAATATAATTATCAGAAAATATATCAATAAAAGTAATTTTTATGAATTGCTATATATTTTAAATTTGCTTAAGCTAGTAGAGGCACAGCCATATGAGCCATTAATGAGTGCCTTATTAAAATACACATGATAGGATGCTTCTTCTGTCTTTTAAAGTACAGTTAAGGTTTTCCTCTTTTTAAAAGTTTCTTGCAAAACAAGAATAAGAAATAACCCCTGTTTTACAAAATTTGGCTGTTAAGGTCATTATTTCTAGGGAAGCAGAAAGCAAATGGCAAAGGGTTAAAACAATTTATCCAATACTCTTGGAGCTGTTTCCATGTTACAAGTTACATGTATATGTCCCTGAGTGCTGCTAGCAATAAGTTATAAATAAAAATAAAGTAGGAAAATCAGTGTTTAAAATGGTATCATTTACTAGCCTCTACTTTAAGGGAGAAACATACTGTTTTATTTATGAAAAATCACCAAGAATTAATACATTTTTAATGTATCACAAATAATTGTGAGTGAAGATTTTAGAGGGTTAGTTTCTTTGTGATCTGTATAAGTATCCTAAAAAATTCAGGGTAATTTAACTTCTAAATTTGTTTCATGTTCCGAGAGAGTTCTTCTCCGTGTAAAAATGATGTGATGCAACTGACGCCTTCTCGTCTCGGTCAGATCAATGATGTCATACTTAATCTTTCACGCTTGTACCATCAGGTTCTCGATATATGCTTCTAATGTCGGTACATGTGTATTGAAAGCACAGACAGTCATTTTAGTCTTTCTTCATTTTGTCAGGCTAGTTTGGACTTGAGATGTTATCAGACACTCCTTGTTCATCCTTCTTAGGGTGGCTGTATTAAGGGCTCTTTCAGGGTTGGGGAAATAAACATTGCTATTACTGGTTTTGGCATATCAAATACACATTGGAAAGATTGCCAGGCTCTGCTGTGCGGGCAGTATACTCTCAGTAGCTTGCTGGGCTCTCTGAGAGGGGTGATAGAATATTCTTGGTAATTTGGAGATAAATTGTGTGGCTGCTTTGCAGCCATGCGCAATGGGGGAGAGCTGGTAGCTGCTCTGCCTGGTGTATCTGCATCTATAGTTCAAGAATTCCTGGGATTGAAATACTTTCCTCTGAAGGGTGAGTTTCTGATGGTGGGTCACTGTAGGCTGGGTCTCTGACAAGCTGAGATTGAACTTGGCTTAGACTTTTGGGTAAAGTTCTGACAAGCTGTGGAGTCTGAATGGTGTGTGGCTAACTCTGGTTTCTTCTAGAATGGAATGAACAGGGTGAGAGACTATCTGAGTTCATGTCCACCAAGACCATTCATGGGAACTCACAGTTCCAGAAGGCTGAATCGAAACATTGGACATGGGTATCTCCTAGTAGACAGTTCCACAATGAAATTGACCACATCATATTCAATTGACAGTTTTGCCTGACCAATGTCACTGTTGTACCAAAATTCCAAACAGGATCAGACCACCTTCTCCTTTGTGCAAAATTCTACTTCACGCAATGGGGGAGAGAGACTACAAAGTTTAAGAAGAGAACTTCCAGAATGACCACCAACTGGGAACTATTTGGCACAATTATGGCAACATGAGATGATGCCATTACTGACAACATTGATGAAGAATACAACCGACTGGTTCAGCACCTCCATGATTGTGCGAAGAATGCCGAGAGAGAAAGACACAAAAGTACGCCTGTCTTCAAAAACTCTCAAGCTCATTCACCAACGTGGCAAGGCGCAAGCCTCAGGCAACCAAATGCTAATGTCTAAATTCGCAAAATAGTGCAGAGAAGCCATAAAGGAAGACCTCAAAGAGAGAAGAGGAGAAATACTGGCTCATGCAGCAGAAGTCGGAAACGCTTTGCAATGCCTTCCTGTCATTTGCCAACTATAAGACCAAGATGACTGCCCTCTGACATCCTGATGTATTGATCACATCTTCCAGAAAGACAATGGAGAAAATTATCCAAGACTACTACTCGGATCTCTTTGATAGCCATGTCCATCTGCCCACATACCAAAATCTGCAGGAATGATATGTCGTTCTCAACATTCTCCCTTCTGAAATCAGTCATGTGTTTTGTTGGTAAAAAAGCAAAGAGCACCTGGCCCAGACAAAGTCAGACCCAAACATCTGAAAAATCTGCCATCAGTACTCATCAATACACTGGCTCGGCTCTTCACACACTACCTGTCTGAATGCAAGGTGCCCTTCCAATGGAAAACCAGCAGGACAGTTGTACTGTTCAAGAAGGAGAGACATCCACGACATTGGCAACTATGACCCCATCTGCCTGTTGTCCATCATCTACGAGTCATCCTGAACACAATTGGCAGAACATTCGATAAAAGACAACCATGCAAGCAAGCTAGCTTCCAAAAAAATACCCAACACAGTCAACCATATCCACATGGAAACTAAGCTCATTGAGTTTGGAGGGAGTTCAAGATGTCACACTGTCTCATGTTTATTGATTTAAAGAAAGACTTTGATTCTGTTGAGACCTAAGTGGTCATCGAAGCCCTAACCAAACAGGATTTCAAACCCAATACTTCAAGATCATTTGTGAGCTGTACTATGGATTCACCTTGGTATCTCACCATTCTACAAGAAATATAATATTGATGTTAAAAGAGCGGTTCATCAGGGTAATACCATTTCAACAAAACTCTTCAGTGCCACCCTTGAGAATGTCATGCAACAACTAGAGTGGAAAGGAATGGGAGTGAAGGTAGATGGTCAGCATCTACACCACATCTGCTTCACTGAAGACATTGTTCTAATAACACCAAACATTAGCTAAGTGGTACAAATGCTAGCTGACTTCGACCAAGATTGTGGAAAGATAGGTCTACAGCTGAATCTCAACAAAACTATGTTCATGAAAAATGAACTACTTCCAGAGGCCCCATTCACTCTCAATGGAACAAACATCTCTGAATGCAGCAGTTATGTGTACCTAGGATTAGAACTCAACATGATGAATGACCTAAAATCTGAGATGCACAGGAGGAAGAGAGCAACATGGAACGCCTTCAACAGCATCAACGAAATAGCTAAAAGGACAAAGAACCTCCGGCTCCAGGTACATCTCTTCAACTCCACTGTTCTCCCTGCATTAGCATATGCCTCAGAGACCTGGGCCCTACAAAAGCAGGATGAGCATGCTATTCTTGTCTCCCAAACCTCTTTCAAAATAGCTATGGTTAGAATATCACTCCTCACTCAAGTGAGAAAAGGAATCCGAGTTCCATCCTCCATCTACAATCCAGAGTGAGGGAAGCTGTATAGTTTCCCAAAGCAACAAAATTCAGATGAGCTGGACATGTAATGCGATTTGGAGATGACCACTGAACTAGAGTCATTACCGACTGTATCCCATGGGATGTCAAAAGATCATGTGGCCGCCCACCTACAAAATGGTCAGAATTGTTCGTCAGGACCCTGAATGAATGGTTTGAGGCTCTTCTTATTCCTGGTGCAAGTGGATGCTATCGGGCTACACTGGCATGTGATAGGGTCAAATGTAAACATTACTGGCACCCGTTGGAGCAAATCGATGAATAACGGTATTTCAAGTGATCAACCATAGAATTTCACATGGTGTATCTGCTGTGTATTTTGGGGCTACAAGGGAATATTCCCAGGTGTGGTATTTCTGGGTCAAATGAGAACTTAATTTCTAGTATTTGGATGAATGTCCATATTGTTTTCAAAAAAGGCTGAACCAGTTGTCATTTCTACTATCAATAAATGAGAGTTCCTTTCTCCCTCTATCCACCTCAACACTGGTTGTTTTTGCTCTTTTGGGTGTGCCAGTCTCTGTGGTGTGAGATATATCATTGCTGTTTTGATTTGCACCTATATGATGATTAGAGAAGAAGAGCATTTTTATATGCCTTTGGTCATTTGAATTTCTTCTTTGAGGAAATTCCTGTTCAATTTTTTCCTCCACTTTTTGATATCATTGGATGTTTTTTCTGTAAAGTTCTACACATGCCTTGTATGTTTTGTTTTTTTTTTTTTTGCTTTTTTGGGTCACACCCGGCAATGATCAGGGGTTTCTCCTGGCTCTGCACTCAGGAATTACTCCTGTCGGTGCTCGGGGACCATATGGGATGCCGGAGATTGAACCCAGGCCGACACAGGCCGGCCGTGTGCAAGGCAAACGCCCTACAGGCTGGGCTATCGCTCTGCCCCCTCCCCCTTTTTTTTTCATGCCGAAGTGGTGATGTTTATTTCCTTTCCCAGGCCAGTTGTGGCTCCCACCCTGAACCCCAAAGCACAGGAGAGCAGATGGAGGGCCCGGGATGGGCACAAGCCCAAGCAGCAGGCCTGAGGTCTCCCAGGAGAGGCGGGGCCACAGGGAGCCAGAAGCCCACGCTGCGGTGAGGTCAGGCCTCCTCTCTATGTTCTGGGGTGAGCTGGGGATCAGGAAAGTTCAAGCAACGCAGCAGCGGGTCAGGAGTGGGCCAGATGCGGACCCAGCAGCACCCAGCAAACAGGAGTGCTACGGATTCCGGCTTTTCAGTGGACAAGGGCACCTCTGGGGGCTTAAATAAGTTGGTGGGGCAGAGGGTGCAGCAGGAGGCTGGAGTCCACCCCAGGGGCAGTGGCGGCTAGGGCAGGAAAATGAATACTGACCATGACCAGAATGGGAAGTTTTCTGTAGCTGATTTAGTTCTTATCAACTACTTTGCAATGACCAGGAGTCTATTAGATGCCTTAATAATAAGCCTATTCTCACATCAGTATGCTACTGCAAAGGTGTTTCCCTTTATTTGGAATCTAGTCAGTCACCTGATTTACTGCCAACCTCACCATATTCTTCTTTCTTAAAAGTCAGTCTCTCCCATCCATTTTATATTTTTTTTTTTACTTTTGCTTTTTAGGTTACACCTGGTGATGCTCAGGGGTAACTCCTGGCTCTGCACTCAGGAATTACTCCTGGTGGTGCTTGGCGGGGGGAATAGCTGGGGGGAATCCTATGGGATGCAGGGGATTGAACCAGGGTGAACCACGTATAAGGCAAATGCCCTACCCGCTGTACTGTTATTCTGGCCTCTCCGATTTGATTTCTTTTCTGACCAAAGTAGAGGATAAGCAGTGGTTCTTGTATTTTCCCTGGGGTATTTATTTAAATGCTGAACCAGAGACTCTCAAATATGGGGCAGAGCTGCTACTTGCTCTCCCTGTGCCCAGCCGCTCATGAGGCTCCCGGGAGGCATGGCGGGTTCTAGCCCTGGCCTGCCACCCCAGCAGAACCTCTCAACAAGCCAGACGACCCCCCCCCCCCCCCCCATGGGGGCCAACGTTTCCAACATCCGGACTTCCCTCTTGTCACAACTCCACCCAGCAGACCAAACTATCACACCCGGCTCCCGCGGCCCCTAGAGGCCAAGCTGTTCATCAACAAATGCTTTATTTAGAGGTGACTACAAGAGTATGCCACCCACACGACAAGCCTTGCAAGCTGCTCGTGTCGTATTTGATATGCCAAATACCATTAACATTTATATTAGGTCATTCCCATGACCTAATATAATGGTTTGAGGCTCTTTATGTTCCTGGAGCAAGTGGATGCCCTGGTTCTACTAGCATGAGACAGGACATATGGAGATATTACTGGTGCCCACTCTAGCAAATAAATGATGAACGGGAAGATAATGATAGATAGTGATAGTGATTTATTGTTATTTTTTGTTAGCCTGTCAATGCACAACTATTAGTGAACTGTGAAGGAATACTTAGGACATGATGAAAGAAACAAGATGTTGTATTGACATGGAAGTAAACTCTTGGATGAGAATAGTCTCATCCTTAGCTTGATTGATGTTATTACTCTCTGTCTCCTGTCCCTTTATCTTAATCCAGTCCTTGGTGAGACACACTAGGAATTTGCACATGATTAACTGACTGAGGATCTTCAGTACAGAGACCATCAAAGACCGTGTATATGGTGAAAGCCCTCCTCCCCCTCCTCCTCCTCCTCTATTACCACCTTCTCCCTCCTCCTTCTACTTCTCCTTTTCTTCTTCCTCTTCCTCCTCCTCCTCCTCTTCCTCTAATCATTAATTTTGACTGACTAGCCAGTGGGATCACCCTTAATGGACAGAGGTACAGGACCATGTGGTTGATAGGAGTGTTTTCAATAAACTTTCCCTCAGGCCACCATTCATGGTAATTTTGGGAAACAGAGCCAAGACAGAATGTCTCAAGTCTACTGAGTCATCTTACCTTCCATGGAAGAAAAGTAAAATCTTTAGTTTGAAGGATTTTGAAAGAGCATTTTGTATTCTGTGAGAAAATCTTTAATAGAAGACAGCTTTATTTCCAATTTTATCATTTTTCCCCATCGGAAACTTTTATGTATTGCTAGCAGTAGTGAGATTTTCCTTATGACTTTAATTGCATTTTCTCAAAATAAGGTAACCTGTTTGTGTAGTAGAAATAGCCTACTGTGTTAACATTTGCAGTTACAAAAGAGTATTTAAGATGCAGAAAAGTTTTAAAACTATAAAATGGCATAATGATAAATAAAATAAGACTAAATGTATATAAATTGCCCATATATAATTTCAAGATAGATATAATTGGAAAAGTTTGAATGGGAAAATTAAAAGATTTAATTATGAGTTAACTACAGGAGTATGCTTCCTGCATGGTAGAACCTGGCAAGCTACCCATGTTGTATTTGATATGCCAAATACCAGTAACAATTATAAACCTCATTCTGGAAATGGATTGAGGCTCTTTATGTTCCTGGAGCAAGCAGATGCCCTTGGGCTCTACTAGCATGAGACAGGACATATGGAGATGTTACTGGGGCCCGCTCGAGCAAATCGATGATGAACAGGAAGACAGGGATAATATCATCCTTTTTATTACTTGATGATGAATATTTCCCTTCCCTGTTATCCAGACTCATTATTTACATTTTAGCAATCTTTTGAATTCAGCAACCTATTTAATTAAAATGTGATATTGAAATTTTTTCAGTATAATATTTTTCTCTCACTCTTAACTATTGTACTATTATCATACATATGTTTGGTGATTTATTAGGTATATTAATTTCATAAATAAATAGGCAAAATATTTAAATCAATAGGTAAATGCTATTTTTATGTGATTAATATTCCTTTACTTTGCCACTTATATTGTTCCCTATCCTTTCTAAATTTTTTCCTTTCTCATTTATCTGAGTTATCATCTAGGGTCATTTGTCTGTTACAAAAATAATGTCACTTGTAACAGTTTTTCCAAATCTTAATCTCTTATATTAGGAACAATATTTTAATCTCTACTTTATAATAGAATGTATATTGTTCTAAAACACTTTTCATATCATTTACATTCTCATAGGCTCCTTATAATAACCTTTCAATCTCATTCATTAAACTTAATTTTAGTCATTGTACTTTTATTAGTACACTGTACTTAATTTTAGTCACTGTAACAAACATTTATGCTATTCATTCATATTGTTTTTGGTTCTTTGCTTATTTGACATATCTTCTACAAACACATAATAATTTTATAAATTGTGCTAAGCAATTCTATTACATTAATATTCTTTTCATTTATTTCTGCAGTTAAACTTTGTTTAGCATTTTGGATAAATCTCATGTTTTATGGACCTGGTTATTTAGATGGAAATATACATATTGTTTATGAAAATCATGTAGATAATTCAAAAACATGTCACTTATTTCCTCTCAAGGATGTAATTTTGTTTTATGCTGTCAATTAAACTGAGGGTAAAAGCAATTACTGTGCAACTAAATTTAAGTTAATTGTATCTGACCTTTGATTCCTTGATCGGTTGTCTGTTTCTGGTGTCTACTTGCTCTCTGAGTGCTGTTTCATAATGGTTTCATTTAAAACTGCTAGTTTTACATTACTATCCACAACCCCTAGATGCAATTTTCATTCCTCCATTCATTCTTTAAAGCTCAGGCATTTCACATTTATCATTCACAGGATAATAATATGATAATATGTAAGAACCACAATTCTGGTTTTCTCTAGCTCTCAGGATCTCATCCTCACAGACTTGTTAGGAACTTGATCATTTCAAATATGTTAAAATTTGTCAAAATCTTCAGGAACTATCTCAGAAATGTAGAATTGGAAACACTATACCCATACATTCACAAGAAATCAGAAACAAGATAAATTGCACATTAAGGATTTTTATTTAACCCATCAGAGAATCTGGGAACCACAGAAAATATTTAAACCAGGGGCAATCTGAAATTTTGCTTAGTTATGTCAAATGCTACCACATAATACATAAATCATAGAGTTTACACTTATTCCAAGAAAGTTTTAGGGACTACTTAAGTGTAACCTCTTTTGAAATTGTGCAGTTCCAGGTATCCACAATCATAAGTAAGACTCCACTCTTGAATCTACCCGACTCTAAAATACACCATTAATTGCAAAGAATGTGAGGTAGTCTCTCTCGCCTCCTGTGCTGTTGGCTGGTGAGGAGGAAATGCTGCTACATATGAAACCCAGATTGTGTAATTCACCTATGGAATGAATGATTTAATTCTTGAGAACTTCCCAATGCAGCTATTACCACTATAATCACTAAGCAGAGTATATAAACACATTTAAAAAAAAAATATCCGTTAGGCAAAGGCTTCACAGAATCAAAGGCTTGTGAAGCCTTTGCCTAAAGAATATTTTTTTAAATGTGTTTATATATTCTGCAGCCTTTGATTCTGTTCAGTCTGAAGCAGTCATCGAAGCCCTAGCCAAACAGGGCATTCAAACCCAATACATCAAGATCCTTCGTGAGCTGTATTACTGATTCACCACCAGGATCTAACCATTCTACAAGGAAATGATCATTGATGTTGAAAGAGGGGTTTTTCAGGGTGATACCATTTCACCAAAACTCTTCAGCACCAACCTGGAGAAAATCATGGGACAATTAGAATGGGAAGGAATGCGAGTGAAGATAGATGGTCGGCAACTACACCACCTCTGCTTCACCTATGACATTGTTCTAATAACACCAAACTTTAGCCAAGCGGCACAAATGCTGGCTGACTTCAATCGAGAATGTGGAAAGATAGGTCTACAGCTGACTCTCAACAAAATTATGTTCATGAAAAATGAAGTAGTTCCAGAGGCCCCATTCACTCTCAATGGAACAGACATCTCTGAATGCAGCAGTTATGTGTACCTAGGTCGAGAAGTCAACATGAACAACCTTAAACCTGAGCTGCTCAGGAGGAAGAGAGTGACATGGAATGCCTTCAAAAGCATCAAAAATAGCTAAAAAGGACAAAGAACCGCTGGCTCCGGGCACATCTCTTTAACTCCACCATACTCCCTGCATTAACATATTTCTCAGAGACCAGGGCCCTTGAAAGCAGGATGAGAATGCTATTTGGGTCTCCCAGAGAGGAATCAAAAGAGCTATGCTTGGAAAATCACGCCTTACTCTAGTGAGAGAAGGAATCCGGAGTTCCGACCTGCATTGCTATTCCAGAATCAGGGCGCTGTCTCGTTTGCCAAGGCATCGAAAATCAGATGGACTGGACATGTAATGCGATTTGGAGGTGACAGCTGGACTAGAGCTGTTACCCACTGGATCCCACGAGATGTCAAAAGATCATGTGGTTGCCCACCTACAAGATGGTCAGACTTCTTCAAGACCCTGAAGTAACGGTTTGAGGCTCTTCGTATTCCTGAAGCAACCAGATGCCATTGGGCTAAATTGGCACGTGATAGTGTCAAATGGAAATGTTACTGGCGCCTGCTCAAGCAAATCAATGAATAATGGGTCTCAAGTGATCAAGTGAAGTGATCAAGTGATTCTTTAGGCAATTTTTTCTTATTATGTGAAAGAATAACTCTCAAACAATAGCCTTAAGAGACTCAGAATTAGGTAGCTATCCACTGCAGTTGTAGACCTGGATGAATCCAAAAATTGAAATTTTCTTGCTGGGGAGATCATTCAAAGGATTGAGTTCATTCAGTGTATTTGAGAATCCAGGATTTTCAATAATGATTCTGAGCAGCATATGAGAAAAGTAAAGTTGCATCTTCAATTCAAGTTCTTACTTTGAGGTCTTATTTGGGTATAAGAACATCCTGGAATACTCTAACATGATCCTTCCAGTCTACCACCAGGTAGGAAAACCCAAGGTAGTAGTAAAAAAATATGATCCAAGAGCTAGAGAAATATTAGAGTTGGTAGGGTACTTGCCTTAGTGCCACTGACCCCAGTCAGTTGACTCTCACTGACCAGGCACCTCATATGGTTCACCTGAATCAGTTGAGAGTTATCCCTGAAAACAGGGAGAGGAGTAAATAAACCCTAAGCACTACTGGGTGTGCCCTTCCTTACCCCCAAAGAGAGAGATGAGACTGCAATACTCACTTTGGGAGTCATTATAAAGGTGTGCATGTTGGGGGGAGAAGAAAAAAGTCAAATTACAGGCTATGGAAATGTAATCTCTATTGCCATAGCAACACATTCCAACTAGAGTAACCATAGTTACAATACACTTTGCATAAATCAGACTCTTGAATATGGTTCCATGAATCCTGTTATTAAAGTCTAGAAGAAAATAGTGCTTTTCCCCAAACATTAAAAAAGCCTGTTATCTGCATAGAAAATATGTCCAACTTAAAACAAACAATTATTAAGCAACCCAAAGTCAAGAAAGTACATTCTGAAGAGACTAAGTACTTTTAAGAAGCAAATATAGATATTACATTCATAGAGGAATTACCTAGCTTGGAATTTAAATTTATTATGACTAATATGTTAAAAGCGCTAATGAAACACACAGAATAGATAGATCCTTTCAGGAACTGCATAAAACTGTGAAAAGGAACCAAATGGAATTGAGAAAAGTCAAAAATAGTGTGAAATTAAGGCTGTCTTTGATATCAGTAGATTCAACAGAGCAGATGAAAGACATGGTGAACTTGAAAACATTTCAATAGAAATTACTCAAGCAGAAAAGTAAAGAAAAAACAACAAAGATATTATCTCCCTCACAGCTGTGGTAAAATGTCAAGTTGTTTTGACATAGGTTTTGCATAGAAGTATCTTATCGTTATATTTCTATACTATATATGTTAAACTATTATTCATCAAAATCATGAATATTTTGCTTAGAGATAAAGCAAAATATCTTAGAGATAAAGCAAAATATCACGATCTTAGAGATAAAGCTTTACCTTCACTCTTCTCAATGTGTCTAGGACACCATGACTTAAGTGTAAATCATAGTTTATGAAATATTTGTTATTTTCTGTTCATCTTGAAAATAAGTAGTTTTCTTAGTGTTTATCATTGACATTTTTGCCACAATCAAAATTAAACTTTGGATAAATTTTCTTATAGTGTGATATCAACTCATGCACATTATGATTTATGAATAAGAGTTCAAGTTGCATTGCTAGTGCTTAGAGTATTATATCGTAAGTATAAAATAAAGCACATTATTACACTCATAATAATAAGTGCTTAAAAATAAGTGGTCCAGGGGCGGAGCGATAGCACAGCATTTAGGGCTTTTGCCTTGCATGCAGCCGATCTGGGTTTGATCCCTGGCATCCCATATGGTCCCTTGAGCACTGCCAGGAGTAGTTCCTGAGTGAAGAGCCAGGAGTAACCCCTGAGCATCACCGGGTGTGACTCAAAAAGCAAAAAAAAAAGTGGTCTACAGAAATAACGTTTATTTAAAAAACTTTAAAAATTAATATATGCACAATCTTCTTAGAGATAAAGCTTTACCTTCACTCTTTTCAATGTGTCTAGGACACCATGACTCAAGTGTAAATCATAGTTTATGAAATGAAATATTGAACTTGCATTGGAGAAACCTGGAACATATTACATCTCAACAATGCAATCATTATGATGAAAAGGGCTTTCACTTCTGTAAAAGTGAAAAGGGCTTTCACTTCTGTAGAAGTGAAAAGTTTTCTTCTCAAAACTCTACAACTGGAATATAGATAGAGAAAAGTATTTTAAAACCTAATTTGAGAAACATTCTAGCACATATGTGGCCAGAATTTTTCAAGATCACCAGGGTCACGAGAAAGAAGAATAAGGAAAAAAAAACAATTTGAAAGCATTTATAAAGCAGGAAAAATTGAGCCATCATCCCCTCTCTACAGTATTTTTGCACAAGAGCCTCTTAGGGTACAAAGGACTTGAACCTGGCATATTAGCATTTGTATGAACACCTGTGCTAGGTGTGGTTACTAGGAGATTTAGATGTGAAAGAAATCATTTCTATAATTATTATACTGCTGAGATAAAATTTGTCTTGTAAAGTGTAGAACATTTTAAGGTGCTAAATATATAGGAAACAATCTTGGGAAATATGCTTAAGGGCATCTATGTCATTTGTTGATGGCCTTGGATTTTTTGGAAACTTTTGAGAGAAAAAACCTGAACTTTGGAAAAAGAAGCATCCATCTTAGTCGAAGATCTCACTGTAAGCACATGGTCAGAGGTCTGTCCAGAAGCTAAAGATCTGGGATATTGTCGGGGAGTCTCTGTGGTCCCCAACAATACCAGAGAATGAGTTTGCTTCTATCTCTGAAGCTGGCGGGAATGGATGAAGACTCAGGAATCCATCACAGTTTTAAAAGGCTTTACCCTCACAGGTTCTGGTATACAATTCAGCAACAGGAAAAAGCCCAAACTTAAGTTCCTAGCTTGGCCCCTGCCTCATGTAGTTTTTAACCCTAGGCCATGATGGCCACTACCACATGTTAAGGCCTAATAGGAAAGAGACAGAGAGTCAGAAAGAAGCAGAGAGCAAGAAGCCAAAAGGGCCTTCTCCTTTCTCCTAGCTTAGTTTATAGATAGAAACCCAAGAAAACCTTCCAGTCCAGCTCATAGTCTATCTCAAGATGAAGTCAGATAAATGGCCCTTTTGAAATGCAGATATTCATTCATTCATTCATTCATTCATTCATTCATTTATTTGCCTTTTTTGGGTCACACTTGGCAATGTGACCAAGTGTCAGGGGTTTCTCCTGGCTCCGCACTCAGGAATTACTCCTGGCGGTGCTCAGGGGATCATGGGCCGCCACATGCAAGGCAAACGCCCTACCCGCTGGACTATCGCTCCGGCCCCTGAAATGTAGATATTTAGGTGGGTCCTATGGCTCAAGCTGATTCCCTGGGGCAAAATTTGTCTTGCAGATTTGGGAAGGGCTGCATCACTGAACCAGAAAGCAGTTCAGAATGTAATTAGTAGGAAATGAAATTAATACTTTTTACCATGAATATAGAGGCAGCTGATTCTAGACTCTAAACCCTGCTAAGGTCCAAAAATCCATCAGAATAATTCACTTTGGAATTACCTTTAAAATCAGAGACATGACAGTTTGCTCAGAGGTGCACTGGCATGTTTCTTTTGAACTAGGAGAACTGATTACATTATGGTTGAGCCAAAGTAGTCAAGTACTCTTGTATGTCCCTAGTGGGGACTGGTTGGAGCAAGAAGAGTATCATAATATTCATGATAAAATATTTATCACTGTATCACTGTCTTCCTGTTCATCATCGATTAGCTCAAGCGGGCACCAGCAACATCTCCATATGTCCTGTCTCATGCAAGTAGAGCACAAGGGCATCTGCTTGCTCCAGGAACATAGAGAGCCTCAAACCATTCCATAAGGTCATGGGAATGAGGTCTATAAATGTTACTGGTATTTGGCATATCAAATACGACATGGGTAGCTTGCCAGGCTCTGTCGTGCAGGTAGCATACTAATCTCTAAATCCAGCATTTATTGATGAACTGCAAGGTCGCAAGTGGCCGTGTGAGCTGGGCTGTGATAATATATTTATGCCACATAAAATTATGAAATCAATCCAATTCTTCTCAAGTTCCCATTGTGTCTGCTCCAGAGATTCCCTAAAGGCAGGGAGTAGCTCTTCACATAAGTTAAGTATAGCTGGAGGCTAAGGCTCAGTAGGGCGTGTCACCCAATAGGAGCTTTGGGTTGTAATAGTTGAGTTTGTTTAATTATTAGTGGTAAGTAAAACCTTTTTGAACTGTGCTGAGTTTGTGGTTTGTCTTGTCACCAGCCCTTGAGGTAAAAGATTCCCTGCACTGTGGGGAAATTAAAAGATCCCCAAAGTCTCCGAAATCAGAGCTCAGGGATTCTCCTGGAAATGCTGGAATTGCTCCTGGAGCAGCTGCATGTAAGGCAAACATTCCACCTGCTGTGCTCTCATTCCAGTCAAGTCTAGCTTTGTAAACTAGGGGTCACATTCCAGTAACCAATGTGAGTGCACAGAAATTATCTTATATTTTTCTAGAATAAATTTTAAAAAATATGTATCTATTTTATATTTCTATAGGTCAAGAGACAAAAAAATCATGGTAGTTTGAATGAAAAGTTTAAGAAGTTTTGAGAAGTTCTGGTTAAAAGCAAGTAGAACACTAATCAAATCATCAAAGTCTATGCTTATATAATGAGAAGAATGTTACATGATGGTCATTAAAATCAAATGATATCCCATATAAGAGGGATATTTGCTGTGTAATTAGGGTGAAATTAGGAGAACAATTTTCTTAGTCACAATATTGTAAATATTATGTTATATAAAAACTATTTATTAATTATTTTTCTGGGAAAAAGGGAATATTTGACTCATGAGTGATTGAACAAATGAATGAATGAATAATGAGAGAACTCAAGATTAGTAAATATATCTTATTAAGTTGAAGTAAAATATATGTTTAATTCTTTCAGAGGATTGTCTGGTGGACAAGATGCCCTTAAGTATATTTCCAAAGATTGATTTTTTTATATATTTAGTAACTTAAAATGTTCTACATTTGATGAGAAAAGTTTTATCTCAGCAGTATGATAATTATAGAGATTATTTCTTTCCTTACAAAACTTTTACATGTTTAGTATGTATGTTTGATCTATTACAATAGCAATTATAGGCAAAACAACCAAATGGCCATATGTCACAACAGGCAATGCTACTTTAAAAATCATTTTTTAATTCTTGTGGTTTTGATTTTCCCAAGATATTTCCAAAAGTAATTATAAAATATAAGTACACATTACTATTAGGAAATAATAAAACTGTTTTGTTACCAGAAAATTGTAAAATTTCTTTATTATCAGAAGATGGTGAAATGAAAGTCTTGATTTTTCAAAACTGTTCTTAGCTCTTCAGAAAAAAAGTGGAGTGATTTTCTTTAATAGATTATTGTTTGGAATAATCATGGAAATTAGAGACTTTGTGATAAAATGTTAATATAGAAAATGATATTCTCTTAGTTCTTTCAAAACATTAGTGTGCAGGTACTGACATTTCAGAAATACTTTTCTGAATAAAATGGTAATACTCCCTAGAGCTCTGTACAGATTCAATGCAGTCCCTATGAGGATACCGATGACATTCTTCAAAGAAATTGACCAAACGCTCCTGAATTTTGTATGGAACAATAAACCTCCAAGGATAGCTAAAGCAATCCTCGGGAAAAAGAAGATGGGAGGCATCACCTTTCCCAACTTCAAACTGTACTACAAGGCAGTAGTAATTAAAACAGCATGGTATTGGAATAAAAACAGACCTGTGGACCTATGGAATAGAATTGAGTATCCTGACACCCAACCTCAAACACATGATCATTTAATCTTTGATAAAGGTGCAATGAGTCTAAAATGGAGTAAGGAAAGCCTCTTCAACAAGTGGTGTTGGGAAAACTGGGCAGCAACATGTAAAAAATGAATTTGGACATGTGTCTAACACCATGCACAAAAATCAGATCAAAATGGATTAAAGATCTCAATATCAGACTTGAATCCATAAAGTACATTGAAGAAAATATAGGAAAAACCCTCCACGACATTGAAGCTAAAGGCATCTTCAAAGGTGAAACATCACTAATAAAGCAACTAGAAGAAAAGATAAACATATGGGACTACATGAAACTAAAAAGCTTCTGCACCTCAAAAGAAACAGTGACTAAGATACAAAAGCAGTCCACAGAATAGGAAAGAATATTCACCCAATACCCATCTGATAAGGGGTTAAATCCAGGATATATCAGGCACTGGTAGAACTTTAAAAGAAGAAAACAAACAACCCCATTAAAAAATGGGGACAAGAAATGAACAGAAACTTCAGCAAGGAAGAAATTCGAATGGCCAAAAAACATATGAAAAAAATGCTCATCATCACTAATCATCAGAGAGATGCAAATCAAAACAACAATGAGATACCACTTTACACCACAGAGACTGGCACATATTCAAAAGAGCAAGAACAGCAAGTGCTGGCGTGGATGTGGGGAAAAGGGGACACTCATCCATTGTTGGTGGGAATGCAGGCTGGTACAGCCTTTCTGGAAAACAATATGGACTTTCCTCCAAAGACTAGAAATTGAACTCCCATTTGACCCAGCCATACCACTCCTGGGAATCTACTCTGGGAAACCAAAAATACGCAGCGGAAACACCATCCCTACTTTTATGTTCATAGCAGCATTATTCACAATAGCCAGAATCTGGAAGCAACCAGAGTGCCCGAAAATCGATGACTGGATAAAGAAGCTTTGGTACATCTACACAATGGAATACTATGCAGCTGTTAGGAAAAATGAAGTTATAAAATTTGCCTATAAATGGATGGACATGGAGAAGATTATGTTGAGCGAAATTAGCCAGAAGGAGAGAGACAGATACAGAATGACTGCATTTATTTGCATGGCATAAATATATATGTACATATTATGATACCAATATCCAAGGTCAAGTGAAGCATATATCGGGAGGTCTTGTCAAAGGTGGAAATTATCACAAACGTGTGGGAGTCAGAGTTTAGGAGAGACAGAAAATGGAACAGGGTGCTAATAATTGTCGAGGGTACTAATGCCAACCTAGAACTGAGCATGAAATAGAGGCAAAAGGATTCACATGACAACCTTTTAATGTATGTTCTGTAATCCATAGTCTAGAAGGGAAGGAAAAGAGAAAGAGAGAGAAAGGCAAAGAAATAAAGAACCTGCCATGGAGCAGGGCTGGGTTAGGGGGGAGGGAACCGGGTATGTTGTTGGTGGGAGATGGGCACTGGTGGAGGGACGGGTGCTGAAACACTGTATGACCAAAACCCAAACATGAACTTTTTAATTGTATATCTTTTTATTTGTATGGAGATGGGCACTGGTGGAGGGACGGGTACTGAAACACTGTATGACCAAAACCCAAACATGAACTTTTTAATTGTAAAAAAAAAAAAAATAAAAAAAAAAAAAAAGAAATACTTTTCTGAAAGTGAATAAAATTGACAATAAAATTATTGCTCCATTATATATACTCATATGGAGTTACTCTAATATCTTAGCCTCTCTTTCTATTTGGTGCCAATATAATAAAGGAAATGACAGGCCAGAGTGATAGCCCATTGGGTAGGGTATTTGCTGACTTGGGTTCAATCCCCAGCATCGCATATGGTTCCCCGAGCACCACCAGGAGTAATTCCTGAGTGCAGAGACAGGTGTAACCCCTGAACATTGCTGGGTTTGGCCAAAAAGCAAAAAAAAAAAAAAATGACTGATCCATATTAAGACTTTTTTAACAAATAAAAATTCATAAGAATACATTTTTAAAAGTATGAGATGTTTTGGAAGCTAAATCTCAATTTAATATATACTGTATTAATAAACACTCCAAAATTTTAACTGTTTACTACATTAAGACAAATAGTAATAATGAAGTCTGTGATATGAATTATATAAATTAGGGAAGAGTATGCCTTTTGTTTTAACATATAGTTTTAGCATAAATCACAATATTACTCTATATAATATTAAATTTTTTCTGAAAAGGGGTTTACTGAAGCAAACCCCTTCACTTCAGAAGGGGTTTTTCATTTAAAGTTTTTCATTACTTTAAAGTTTTTCATTACTCTAAATGGAAAGACAATAAATCATAATGTTTTAGAAAAAGGTGCCAGTTGTGTATATAATTACACAAGTACAGAGAGACTAACTCATCTCTTGTTGATTCTTATTTTTCTTTTGGGGAGGTTAGAGCCATATCCAGGCTCTATGGACTTATTCTTACTATTGACTCTGTTAAGACAGGTTTAGCTAACCTGGGAGCTTTGTTGTTTTGCCCACTCCCAACTTAATCTTATTTAAGCCAAGGATTATTCTAATGAGACCTCTCTTCTATGTAAACACTGCTAGAGGGTGTGGCAGTTACAGAAGTCACCTTGATTGAATAACTTCTGACATACATCTACTAAGATTTCTATGTTTTCTAGATTGGGCACAGCTCCTCTTTATACCCACTGCACCCAGAGGGGAACAGTTAGAATTTACCAGGAGACTACCACCCTGGCTACGCTGAGACTATAGGAAGACTATAGGAAGGATCATACTAGTTTGCTCTAAGCAGGCGAGTGTGACCCTTTCAGTACACGAGAAAAAGATACTCAGAATCACCTTGGTGCAGATAATAAGAAGGACCTTGTGGGTACCATCTAGATTACATGAAGCTCATGAAGCTAAGATGTATTACTTTATATCAGTCCTCTCTCTCCAGTGTTTTACATAAGAGATAATCTTGGTAGAAAGGATTAGACCTTGGCATAACCTTTGTTTATACCTGCAATAGGGTGTGGCACTACACTCTGTTTAGAGTTCTTTGTTGACATGACCCTCCCTAATGGATTACTTTGGTGTATATAAGGGGCTGACTTTAGGCCCCTTCACCCCTTTGACCTTTTGGGCCTTTTCTCTTTCAGCTTTTGGCTCCTTGGCATTTTGCTTTTGACTTTTGGCTTTTGGCTTTTTGCTCTTTGGCCTTTTGCTCCTTCTTCTGGGTAGGACTCATCTCCGGTGAGATCCTCTCTATTTGGTGGGAGATTAGGCTCTTTTGTATGGTCTAAGTTCGGACCAGAGCTAAAGTTTGTTCATTATATTGGAGTGCTGTGGAGGAGCTGTTGTACTATTAAAAGTCGTTTTGGAACTGCACCAGACCCGTGAGTTTTCATCTGTTCTCCCAGCGTCCTCGGAGGTAGAAGACAACCTCTGTCCTGACACTGTCGGGGAACCCAGCAGTGTTCCCGACAGACTCAATAGTGAGTATCACTCCTGGAAGGGCCCAGGGCACTATATGAGGTGCTAGGGATCAAATTGGGTTTGGTCACATGAAGGATCAAGAGGATTAAGCTCTGCACTATCTCTCTGGACCTAATTTTTCTCTGTTTAGAAAAAAAAAGTGTTTTACTGTTATTTATGCTCTCATTATTATTCACAAGGATTTATTTTATGATGATAAGCTAAGAAAATTATCCTCCCAAACCATGTTTAATGATGCCACATTGACACTACTTGAAAATATTAAATTTACTCATTTGAGAATATTTTCATATTGGAAAATATTAAGCATTAAATTTTTTGCAATTTTCTACCTGCATAGAATACTTTCCTAAACATTTGCAGATAGACTATGTCTAGAAGTGTTTGAACTTCCCAGATTAGTAAGTGTTAGCTGATATACAAAGAAAGTCCAAGCTACCATTCTTTAGCACCTATTAGAGTTATTCCTGAGGAGTAACCCCAAACATTCCAAATATACTGATATCAAAATTATCTACAAAAAGAGAAGTAAGCAAAAAGTGAATGAAGTCTATAAACTTGATTTTTTGCCACAGCTTTGTTATTTAATTTGGTTTCCTTGTAGTCCCACAAAAAATATAGACACATTTATCATATTGTGTCAGAAAGTAAATTGTATTTGGAATCATACACATACTAAAACCTTAAATACTTCTTATGGTCTAATTTTTACCTATTTAAAAATTAACTGTTGTGGGGGTTTGAGTGATAGTACAACAGGGAGGGTGTTTGACTTGCACACTGCCGGTCAGGATTCCCAGCATCCTTGAATACCTGTTACAGTGATTCCTGAGGAATAAATCTAAGCATCACAGAGTGGGACCCAAAAAGGCAAAAAAAAAAAAAAAAAGATAAAATAATTGTTGACAGGGGCCTGAGCGATAGCCCAGCGGGTAGGGCGCTTGCCTTTGCACGGCCGGCCTGTGCCGGCCTGGGTTCGATCCCCGGCATCCCATATGGTCCACCGAGCACTGCCAGGAGTAATTCCTGAGTGCAGAGCCAGGAGTAACCCCTGAGCATCGCCTGGTGTGACCCAAAAAGAAAAAAAAATAATAAATTAAAAAAAAATAATTGTTGACAGCTTCTTCAAACTTTCTTATCTATAAAATTTAATTAATCAGAGATTGATTTGTTGGAAGGATTAAATAGTTTAGCAATGTTACTAGAAGATATTGCCTATATATTTAGTTTCCTAATTTGTGGATAATTGTTAAGTAAAGTAATTCATAGGAAGATCTCACATGTTCAATAAGTCTTATTATATTAAGATACTGGAAGATATAGTGAAATGCACAGCAAATATATATTTAAATATAATAACTTAGTTATTTTAAATACCAGTATGTTGCACCGGAATTTTAAAATGTGGAAATTAAGAACATTAAATATGCAGCAATTCCATGTGATATTATAATAAATGACTTATGGTCTGGAATTAAGATTACTTGCTTCACTATGGTAACTTGTGCTTTCAACTTCAAATACAGAATTTGTACACAGATTAGACAATTGATTTTAAAAATAAAGCATTACATTCAGAGAGCAGAAAGAAAGAAAAAGAAAGGAAAGATGTAAAGCAAGGACGGAATCTTATACTAGATAATATCATACTAGCAATGTATATATGTATATATATCATACATATGTTCACTTAAACCCTTGTTATTTTTGTCTAATTAGGTCCTATATTTATTTATGTAAATCCTTGCCTATTTTGACCTATTTAATAATTAACTGTTGGGAAGATATATATTAAATATTACTTAATATATAGTTTGTGTGGTCTTATAATAATATTACATTATATATGATATATATTCTCCATGAAACATCCTATTTCGAAGAGCCAAAGTGAGAGCATAGTGTGTAGTGTGTTTACATTGAGTGCAGCCAATGCATCTTATCCAAGTTTGATTCCTATTGTCAGGGAGCCGACCATCCCTTATTGTCCCCCAAGCACCACGAGGGATAATTTCTGAGCCAAAAGTACCCCCTTAACATCATGGGTGTGGCCCCCAAACAAAACAAAGTTTAAAGTCCTGTTTTGAAATCCTGTTTTTAAGGATAAGAGTGATTTTTGAAATGTATTATAAAAATACAGGAAACAATAAGGGGTATTTTATAATAATTTAATTATGAAAAAAGTTCAAAATATTCTTAAGGTTGTAAATTAAATTCAGCTTATATTGATGTAAAATATTAATATCATCTCACCTTCCTTAAAATAAAACTAAAAATGATACTGTTGATCTTTGAAATCCTTACTGATTGAAAGTTAGTATTAAGATATTTGTCCCTTGTAATTAATTTTTAATGGACAGTAAAACACTTGAAAGACATAGATACCATTGTTTTTTGTATAATTTCCTAATATAGACCAGATTAAAATATTAATTGGGGGATAAAATATCTCATTAAAATTATTCACTCAATTTAATTAGCATTTTGTTATTATTGAATATTTTACCAAATTCAATAGTTTAATTTTTGGCAGAACGTACATTCAAAAGAATTTAAGTGACTATTGCATGTAATAAAAAAGTAAAATGTTATAGAGTAGTTTGAACCATCAAACTGTTTTCTAATGAAATGGAGAATAAAATGTGCTATCTTTAAAACATTATCTTGAAATGTAACATGGAAAGATTGTGCATGAACATGTAAACTTATTGCTAGCACATTTGTATTCTATAGAAATCGAAAACAAAAATAGCAAGAAGGTTTTTTTTTTTTTTTTACTTTCATGGCTTTAGAACACAGGATTCCCAGTCTGAATTGAAATTAGTCCATTGCTGAAATTTGAATTGGTATAAGAGCTATGACTTTCTCTTAAATGCAGGTGTCACTGATGTTTACAGACTGTCAGAACAGACTCAATCAATACAAAGACACACTGTTCCTATAGCATAAAATGAGTATCAAACTATAAAACCTGGAGTCATACATTGATATTCTCATAATTATAAATTTTACAAAATGTGCTGGATATATATTATTAACTACCCTTTTCTGGAATCATAGATTTCTGGAGATGTACAAAGGTAAGCACTTGACTTAGATAACCAACCCCAGTCAATCTCCAGCACTACATATGTTTCCCAAAAACAATCACTGCCGGGAATCATTTCTGAGCACAGGACCAGGAATCGCCTTTGTGTACTGCCTAGCATGAGGCAAAACCACCACCAAAATTAAAAGAAATAGAATGTAATTATAGGTTTCATATTATTTAATCTCGATCAGCCACTATATTTTAAATAAATTTGCACTTATTAGTGTAAAATAGAGTAAAATGGAAGCTTTGCTTGCTTCTGCGATTATTTTGCTTTGTAAAATAAAGCTTTGATTAATGAAATTTTGTAAATTTCATTCCTATCATTTGTAGTTAATAAATGATACATACAGAAAATTAACAGAAATACTTTTGATTATTTAATAATGGCATTATGTGTCAATTTTAGTTTTATTTATTTGTTTGTTTGTTTGTTTGTTTATTAACAAGCAGTTTAGTCCAGTTTTGTATTCATCTGAGATCTTAATCCTAGCTTCTTAACCATGAGTGGTGACCCCATATGGAAGTGGTGTAACTGAATATAGGGCTACATATTTTTTTACTAAATATACTTCATTATGATTTGCTATTGAAGTTTTTGTGTTATATTTTATATATCTATACACAGGGTCTCATAAACATTATCAGGGAAAAAAGGAAACATGGAAAAAGAGTTTAGACTCCTTTAGATAAACAGACTAAATTGGGTGTATAAGGAAGTAGTTCATGTAGTTGTGGAGGCTTAGTGAGGCTTGGTGAGTCTAAAATTCACTTGGGTTATCTGAGAGGCTGGAGAATATGGAAATCATTCCAGTTTCAGTTTAAATATATTCTCTATGAAACTAGAAAGAGTTAGTATTCTAATTGAAAAGTAAAAAGCTATCTGCTATAGAAACTGTGAGGATAGATATTACAGATAAAGTCTAATGGTAGGTCTAATGTGATACCCTCCTGATTGGGATAATCAGCTTCTTATTCTTTTCAGGTCTTCAACTGATTTGATTAGTTCTGCCCATGTTATCATGAAAAAATTGCTTTAATCAAAGTTTACTGATTGGAATATAAATCTCTTCCAAAAAACACTCTAAAAGAACATTAACAATAATGTTTAAACGAATACCTGTGCACCTTCTTCCAAATAAGTTGCTAAAATTAACCTTTCTAAGTTCACCCCTCATAAACTGGATACCCAATTGTGACTTCTTAACCATACTTAATTTAAAAGTAAACATAACAGGATCATATATTTGCTTTATTTGGTGCAATTACCCTGTATAAAATCTAAAGCATTCTTTTCACAAAAGAGGATGCAAAGTCTTTGCATGATAATTTCTCTTCTTTTTGATATACTGTGAATGCTAACATACTATAATGCAAAATAAACAACACCTAAAAATGAAATCCAAAGAAGTGCCATCTTATATAATAAAATAATAATATGATTAAAAGGTAGGGAAAGAGAATTTTTTACTTAATATCTAGTTTTTGTATATATCACTTTCAAAGTATCATCTTTAGATTGCAAATATATATTTGAAGAATATATAGGCATAGATATAATAATATAGAGACATAAAACTTATAAGGAACAAATACTCATGATAGTTGCATACCATGTTTCTGTAATTGGTTGTATGGTTACAACAATTATTATAACTACTACTTTCAATATTCATTTCATGGTGTTCTTGCATTCAAAATTACCTCAAGATTATCATTCATTTCTCTGTGAAGTGACATACCATTTGCAGATATGTCTGGTTTGGGCTGCTTTACCATCAATGCTAATGATTGGACTGCATGAAACTTTAGGATACCCTGGGTTATGACCTATATTTTTAATATATTGTTCATTTCTTCAATTTCTGAATATTGTTCCAAATTCTCACTAGTAGTTAAGATTAATGATGCCAGAACACATAGTTTGTGCTAAAATCATTAGGAACCCTAAGTAGGAAAGGACAGTTTTCATAACCAATTCAGTGGAGTTTGTGTCCACTGGTCAAATACTTCTCCCCCTTGGAACTGAGATGCTAAGAACATGAACACCAGAGATAGAAAGATAAAATTTTCTCTTTGGTTTTTGTTTAGTTTCATTTTGGTTTTTGGTAGGGATTATCCCTGGCTCATAATCAGGGTTCACGCCTGGAGTTAGGTTTGGAGGCCAATATGTGGTGCCAAAGATTCAAGCCTTAGTGGGCCAGGTGTGAGATATGCTCTCTATCCACTGTGCTATCTCTCCAATCCTGCATACTATGTCTTATCCCAAGTTCCTGGTGATGAAGTAATCTTAATTTATTTTTAAAGAGGGAAATCAAGTTACTGACATCAGAAAATATTAGCCAAGAAGGCATCTAATACAAAAGGAACATAGCATATAAGAAATTTGTTAGCATTGCTAGGAAGCCCTCCTACATCCTGATGATCTATCACAACTTCCAAAAAGGCAATGGAGAAGATTATCCATGACTTCTACTCAGATCTCTTTGATAGCCACGTCCACATGCCCACATACCAAATTCCACAGGATGGATATGTTGTTCCCAACATTCTGCCTTCTGAAATCCAACATGCCATTTTGTCGGTAAAGAAGAGAACAGCACCCGGCCCAGACAAAGTTAGACACGAATACCTGAAGAATCTGCCGTCAGTACTCATCAATACACTGGCTCAGCGATTCATATACTGCCTGTCTAAATGCAAGGTGCCCTCCGGAAATGGAAAACAAGCAGGACAGTTCTACTTATGGAGACATCCACGACATTGGCAACTATCGCCCCATCTGCCTGTTGTCCATCATCTACAAGCTATTCACTTGAGTCATCCTGAACAGGATTGGCAGAACATTAGATGAAGGACAACCATGCAAGCAAGCTGGCTTCCAAATAAGATTCAGCACAATTGACTATATCCATACAGTGACCAAGCTCATTGAAGTCTGTAGGGAGTTCAAGATGCCACTCGCTTCACGTTCATAGATTTAAAGAAAGCCTTTGATTCTGAGACTGATGTAGTCATAGAAACCCTAGCCAAACATAGTGCTCAAACTCAATACATCCAGATCCTATGTGAGCTGTGTTATGGATTCACCACCAGGATTTCACCATTCTACAAGGAAGTGATCATTGATGTCAAAAGAGAGGTTTGGCAGGGTGATAGATACCATTTCACCGAAACTCTTCAGCACCACCCACCAGAACATCATGTGACAATTAGAATGGGAAGGAATGGGAGTGAAGATAGCTGGTCAACAATTACACCACCTCCACTTCGCTGATGACATCATTCTAATAACACCAAACATTAGCCAAGTGGCACAAATGCTGACTGACTTCAACCGTGAATCTGGAAAGGTAGGTCTACAGGTGAATCTCAACAAAACAATGTTCATGAAAAATAAACTAGTTCCAGATGTTCCATTCACTCTCAATGGAACAAACATCTCTGAATGCAGCAGTTATGTGTACCTACGTTGAAAACACAACATGATGAATGACCTAGCATCTGAAGAGAGCACGTGGAACGCCTTCAAGAACATCTAAGAAATTGCTAAAAGGACAAATAATCTTTGCCTCCGGGCACATCACTTTGACTCAGTTCTCCCTGCATTAACATTTGCCTCAGAGATCTGGGCCCTACAAAAGTAGGATGAGAATGCTATTCAGGTATCCCAAAGAGGAATCAAAAGAACTATGCTAGGAATACCATGCCTTACTCAAGTGAGAGAAGGAATCCAGAGTTCTGAACTCTGTCGACGATTGAGAGTCAGGGATGTTGTCTCGTAAGCCAACGCATCAAAAATCAGATGGGCTGGACATGTAATGCGACTTGGAGATGACCGCTGGACTAGAGCTGTTACCGACTGGATACCACTGAACGTCAAAAGAACACGTGTCCACCCACCTACAAAATGGTCAGATTTCTTCGTCAAGACCCTGAAGGAACAGTTTGAGGCTCTTCATATTCCTGGAGCAAGCAATGCCATTGGGCTACGCTGGCACATGATAGGGACAAATGGAAACTTTACATGGTGCCTGCTCAAGCAAATCGATGAATAACAGGATGTCAATTGATCAAGTGATCAAGTGCTAGTACATAAAATTTTAGTTTTTTCCATAGAATGCCTATAATTACAATTAGGAAATGAGCAGACAAATCTGAGACTCTGTATGTGTTTGCATAAAAATTTTTGTATGGAAAAGAGGAATTCTAACCTGTGTCCTCTCCTGGGATTGTGCCATAATGACACATCTTAACTGGTTGTTCTGAATTAAGTTATATGGTTTGATCTCCCGGCCCAGACTAGTGTTTTAAAAAATATATTTTACTCTGGGGAAAAAATTATATAAATTTAATGATTTAAAATAATAAATGTGAGCCTCCACAGCCAGCAATGCTAGATAGAGACACACCAGACACACAGCTGTGCTGCTCAGCACCATGTGAAGTAGCCCATGGAATTTCGGAGGGTGTTAAATGGCTGAGCCCTTGGCCGAGTCCAACATAGTGCCTAGAGTTCATAGACACTTGCTGGAGCAACACTGGCTGGACTTGGAGCAGGGATTTAGGCTTCTCCTCCTATACCTCCACCCCTATGTTGGCAGCTCAGCTGCGAGCTTGCTGACTCGCAGCCTCCACAACCAGCAATGCTGGATGAGAGACATACTGGACTTACAGCTGCGCTGGAGACAGACTTAGACAATAATGGAAGTTGGGACAAGTTCCTTCCCAGGATCTTTCACATTTATACACTGCAATGATCATTCTAGTTGCAACAAACTGGGAAGGCTAATGGGGAATGGGAAATTATGTCACACTAGAACTCACTATTGAATATACACATAGAAACATCATAAACTGTTAATATCTGTAGTGCAAGCCACAAAGTATAAGAGAGAGAGAGAAATATAGAGACAGGGATAGAGAGAAAGAGAAAAGAAAAGGTGCCTCTATAGGGCAGGCTGGGATTGGGTGGGAGGGAATATTTGGTCATTGGTGGTGGGAATCCGCACTGGTGGAGGGATGGGTGCTGAAACACTGTATTACAGATACCCAATTATGAACATCCTTGTAATTATATATCTCACAGTGGTATAATAAAAATTAAGGAAATAAATAAATAAAATAATAAATGCATTGTCTTGTCATACTGCATATGATAACCCTTGTATGTGTTTCACTAGTCTAAGTCAATGTAGGTAGAAGATTTTGTATTTGTCTCTGCAGGAGGACATGTCTTTCCAGTTCATTCCAGTTGCAATTACATGTTTCCTTCCTGGTATAGGATCTGGATCCTTGTTTTGTTTCTAGCTGTCATCTGAAGGCATCCTAGCTTTTAGAGCTGTTCAACATCGACTCAAGACTTCTTTCCTTTGCCTCAAAATCATCTGGAGTGATTCATGGTGAGTCGAGAGGGGTAGACACAGAATGATCTCTCTAATACCCAGGACATTTCCTTAAAAGTGTAGAGAACTGGTATTCAGTATGAAGCTTACATAGGAGAGCAAATGGCGGAATAAAATGGGATAGGAGACACAGAGAGAGTAATGAAAAGTGGACACTTATTGGGGTCTACTAGGTGCTTGAATGTTGTATGCATAAAACTTTTTATCACTAACAGTATTGTAAAACAACAGTGTCAAAATATGTCTTAGAAAAATATAATATTTTCAAGAGAAAAAATACAAGAAAAATTTTAAAAAGCAGTGTGTCTTCATAACATAACTTTGATTCATTTATCTCTTCTCTTGATTTTAATGATTATAGTTTTAAATGGTATATTCTAATAATTAATAATAATCTCATTAAAAATAAAATGATTAGTAATTTTAATCTCATCAGTAACCTAATTCTCTTTTCACAAACTTTGCATATTTAAAAGTTTTGAGAACTATAAAATGAACACCTTTGCATGTGTATTATTCTAAAAGTGGAAGATTTTTCAGGAAGATTACAAAGAAGTTTAATTATAAAAGTCATGGACAATAATTGGGAACTAAAGTAACAGTGATTCCTTCAGCTTGGAATAGAATTGTTGAGATAAATTCAAGCAATGGTGAAGGGCTAGACAGAATGGAAAAAAAATTAAACTCTGGAGGCCAGAGAGATAATAGAGCAGTTAGGGTGCTTTTATTGCATGTGGCTAACCCAGTGTACTCCTGACATACCATATGATACACTGAACCCACCAAGAGTGGTTTTAATTGGGGCCAGAGTGATAGCCCAGTGGGTAGGGCGTTTGCCTTGCACGTGGCCGGCCTGTGCTGGCCGGGTTCGATCCCTGGCGTCCCATATGGTCCCCCGAGCACCTCCAGGAGTAATTTCTGAGTGCAGAGCCAGGAGTAACCCCTGAGCATTCCCGGGTGTGACCCAAAAAAGAAAAAAAAAGAGTGGTCCCTAAGCACAGAAACAGAGTAGATCTTGACCACAACTGGGCATACCCTCTCCCAGACAATCAACTCCAGGGAAAAAATAATAACCAGGTACTCAATTTCAAAAATAATATTTCACAGGTCTTTGAGAATAAGGTCCAGAAAAGGAAAGAATGAGAAAAAAGTAGCTTTATATCTGCTACTCTGACCCTCGAGGAGTTGCAGGTGTGGTTGCAGTGCCTGGCTGCATCGGCAGGTGGAAGACAGGGAGCTTGTTTGCACCCATGGCTCTGCCCTGTGGGTCATGTATGATTGATGGTCTGACATAGACAAGACTGGGCCCCCTGAGATGAACCCAGAGCCACAGCAGAGCCTGGCAAGCTACCTGTGGTGTATTCAATATGCCGAAAAAAACAGTAATAATAATGATCCTCATTCCCAACAAATGGAGATATTACTAGCACCCGCAAGAAAAAAGTCTATGAACAATGGGAAGACAGGTGATAAAATGATATCTGTTACTGATATGATCACTCAAGAAAAATTCTCTGCAAATAGAGAGCAATGTACCTATTTTCATAGTACTGCATCATGTATGTTACACTTTGATCTGAAAGAGTTCAAGAAGGAAGCCAGAGTTCTTCGTTATGTAATCTGCTACAACAGAAAGAATGTAGTGGTGTTGGTATTGATATGGAAGGACCTCTTCTTGACCTACCCGAATAGGTCTAGAGAAATTACTTTTAAAAAGTAATATAACTATGCCAATCATACAAAATTTATATGTTTCACTTTTAAATATGCAGATAGTTGCTTCTTAATTCAAATGATGGCAAAACAGCCATAATAGTAAATAGTATTTGTAAGAGCAGGATAGGAGTGATATTTCTATGCAATGACATGTGAGAGGACTTGATAAACAATTATGTAATGCAGGAGACATGCGTGAGAAAGAATTAATTGCTTCCTGACAGGTTTCACTGTGAAAGAGTTAGACATGAGGGAATTACCGATACTGATTCCTCTTCAGTGGGCAAGAAGAAAGAAATATAATTTGGGGCTTTGGAGTATTAATAATAAACTATTTCCTGAACAACTTCAAAGTGTCTAGGCACTACCCCTCTCTGCTTTCTCCAGATTAAATGTAATTTATCAAAATACACAATTATTTGAGCACATATGGATCTAACATTTTAATTATAAGTTTCATACTAATATGTCAGATATCATTAGAATATAAAATTACTTCGCTTTCTCACTATTATTAAATTATGTTTACATTACATAGGTATGATTAGGAGGTATGATTTTCTTTTGAAACAGAGCTAGATAATCAACAGTCTAGACCAGTAATTTGCAACCTCTTTTGGACCTTGGTCCCCTTTTCAGCTTGTTTTCTTCCTAACTAATTTCCAAATAGTTAGCCTATTGTACCCCCATTTTTTTTTAAATTTTATTTTATTATTTTTCCCAAAAAAATATTATTACACCATTTTAGACATACAATTGAAAGATGCTCATGTAGAGTTTTGGTTCTACAGTGTTCCAACACCCATCCCTCCACCCAAACCCATCTCCCATCACCAATGTCCCAACCAACCTCCCCCTCCCACACCTACACTACTTGGCGGGTTCTGTATGTCATTTCTCTCATTTTTATCTCTCCTTCTCTCCAAACTTTCCTGCTCTTCGTGGAATGCAGTGCATTAAAAAGACATTACTGTTTCCACTATTTTAATGGACCTCGCGGCTGCAAGCTGCTGCGTGACCTTGGCTCAAACTGATTTTTGCTCTGTTGATCTGGTCGTGAGGCAGTTTCCCAGCCTCCGGACAGTGAACATGGTGGGTAGTGTGATGGGCGAGTCTCATCTGGCTGCTTCCGGGACCCCCAGAGGTGATGGGCCCACTCCCAAAACCCATCTGCCCTCCTGGGGGACCCATAGTCAGCTGGGCCTAGGGCAAGCCGAGTTCCAGCCTCCCCAGCTGCTTGTGAGGCTCTTCATGCTATGGCTGGTGGCCCCAGGGCAGCTTCTGGGGGCCACCAGGCCCCCAATTTTAAACAATATTAAACTTTTCAATATGATTTGCATCTTTCATTTAAAACAAATAACATAGAATAACATTTTAAAGCTCTTTTTTATTTATTTCATGCACTTTCAAAGTTTGTAGTCAAAGAATGGAGTTAATCAGGATCTTTCACGAATCTGATTGACCTGGGTTTGATTCCCAAAAATCCATATGGTCCCCCCAAACCAACCAGGAGTGATCCCTGAGTACAGTGCCAGGGATAACACATGGGCACCACTGAGTGTGGCAAAAACACACGCACACAAGGAAAAACAAAATAAAATGTTTATAGATAGTAATGCCCTCTTCATAAAACATAATATAGTAAAATAGTTTCTTATATAACTGAGTAATAAATAAATAAATAAAATCGTATTTACTATTTTCAATGTAAGAAGACTGAAGGAGGTTTGATATTCAAACTAGCATAACAAATAATAAAAAATTTTGCTTTTGAGAAAGCAAAAATAAAAGCACTTTTAAAGTGCTTGTTTTTTTTATTAAACATTTTATTATGCCACCATGAGATATACAATTACAATGTTGCTCATGTTAGAGGTTTCAGTCACATAGTGTTCCAGCACCCCACCCTCCATCAGTGCCCATTTCCCACCACCAATGTCGCCAATTCTGTCCCTCCTCCCATAGCCTGCCTAAATGGCAGGTTCTTTATCTCTTTTCTCTTTCCCTCTCTCTCTCTTTCCTTCTCTTACATATTGTGGGTTGCACTACATACACTTAGAAGCCATCATGTGCATTTTTTGGTCTGGATTTAATGCTCAGTTCTAGATTAGTATTAGCCCTTTCGACTTTTATTCACACATGTTCCCTTCTCTGTCTTACCTAACCTCTGACTCCCACATGCTTGCTGTAATTTCCACTTTTGGTAATACCACCTGATATATTTATGTCATATGAATAAATGCAGTCATTCTGTATCTCTCTCTTTCCTTCTGACTAATTTCACTCAACATGATCCTTTCCATGTCCATCCATTTATAGGCAAATTTCATAACTTCATTTTTCCTAACAGCTGTATAGTATTCCATTGTGTAGATGTACCACAGTTTCTTTATCTAGTCATCAGTTCTCCGGCATACTGGTTGTTTCCAGGTTCTGGCTATTGTGAATAGTGCTGTTATGAAAATAAAAGTGCGGATTGTGTTTTCGCTGTGTGTTGTTGGCTTCCCAAGTTATATTCCAGGAGTGGTATGGGTGGGTCAAAAGGGAACTCAATTTCTAGTCTTTGGAGGAATGTCCATATTGTTTTCCAGAAAGGTTGTACAAGTTGACATTCCCACCAACAATGTATGCGAGTTCCTTTCCCCCACATCCACTCCAGCCAGCACTTATTGCTTTTACCCTTTTGAATATGGGCCAGTCTCTGTGGTGTAGGTGATATCGCATTGTTGTTTGATTTTCATCTCACTGATGATTAGTGACGATCAGCATTTTTTCATAAGCCTTTTGGCCATTTAATTTCTTCTTTGTCAAAGTTTCTATTCATCTCGGTCTCCCCATTTTCTGATGGGGTTGGCTGTTTTCTTCTTATATCGCTGTACCAGTGCCTGATATATCCTGGATATTAACCCCTTATCAGATGGGTATTGGGTGAATATTCTTTCCCAATCTGTGCATTGTCTTTCTATCTTGGTCACTGTTTCTTTCGAGGTGCAGAAGCTCTTTAGTTTCATGTAGTCCCATATGTTTACCTTTTCTTTTTAGTTGCTTTGTTAATGATGTTTCACCTTTGGGAGATGTCTTTAGCTTCAATGCCGTGGAGGATTTTTCCTATTTTCTTCAATGTACTTTATGGATTCAGGTCTGATATTGAGATCTTTAATCCATTTTGATCTGATTTTTGTGCAAGGTGCTAGAAAAAGCTCCAAATTCATTTTTTACATGTAGCTGTCCATTTTTCCCAGCACCACTTGTTGAAGAGGCTTTCCTTACTCCAGTTTGGACTCTTTGCACCTTTATCAAAGATTATAAAGTGCTTGCTATTTAGCACTTTAAAAGACATGCTACATTACCCCAAAATAAGCCCATTTTATAATATTTTTCTTGTTTATTATAAGTACTAAATATGACATGAATAAAATTATTTCTTCAGGAAAGAAGTATAGTAATAATATAAAGTTTGCTTGTTTGTTTTTGAACCACACATAGTATTGCTCAGGCCTTATTCTATAATCACTCCTGAGATTGCTCAGATCATATCCAGTAACAGGGATTTAACTTGTGTCAAATATATCTGTGGCATGTGGCTTACCCACTATAATATCTATTTGGCGCAATAGAGTACAATTGTGTTTTCTGTTTGTTTTAGTAACACCCAGTTGTGATCAGGGTTTACTCCCTGGCTCTGCATGATGGGATCACTTCTGATAGGGCACAGGAACAAATGTGGTGCTGAGGGTCAAACACAGGTCAGCCTCATGTAAGACAAGTACTTACCTACTGTATTATCTCTTCCCAGAGTATGTTTTCAAGCTTATATTATTTTGCCAGTTTTCTATGCATAACTTTATTGAAAATGACATAAAATTAGTAAGTACATGGTGTATCAAAAATAACTGTCCCAGGCCAGAGCAATTGTACAGCAGGTAAGGCATTTGTCTTGCATGTGAGCATCCTGATTTGATCCCCGGCATCTCATATGGTCCCCAATAAACATCCAAGATTAATTCCAGAGTGCAGAAATAGGAGTAGCCCCTAAGCATCACCAGGTATGATCCAAAAGCCAAAAATATGATGTTCCTTTTGTACCCCAATATGTAAATATTTTCATAGTGATATAAAAGTGCATCTTTTTCTTATAACTGTCACTAGAATAATTACTTATATTGTTTTCATATGGAACAAAATTGTTAATTATAAGGGAATAAAGAAAGAAAATATCTGCCAACATTATTAAATCACTTTATACTGAAGAATTTAGCAATATATCTTATGAGAATTGTAGTATTTTAGGACATAAGTTGTGATTTTAATTCTTTTTCCAGTTGAGATTTGGGAAGAAAAATGGCAATGTGCAATTGAACAGTTGGTTAATTAGATGGTGAAGATAAAAAGGAATTAGTATTCTGTACTTTGGCTTGACATACCAAAATGATCACTTCCTGGCAAGGGATAAAGGACAACTCACATAGACTTGAGATAATATGTTTGGCAAAATATTTTTAATTGAACAAAATATCTTCAAATAAATTTCAGCTATTAGAAAAATAGCTAATGGAAAAAAAGGCATTCTGCAAAAATATGAAAACCATGAAAAACAAGGAAAGACACAGACTTTTCCACAGACTGCAGGAGGCTAAGGAGGCATGACCGATAAATGCAGTGTGGCATCTTTATTTGCATTACATAACAAAAAAATTGGGGAAATCCAAAGTCAGTAATTTAGTTCACAGCATTTTCCCAATATCGTAGTCCTAGTTTGATAAATGTGTTGTGATTATATACGATGTTAACATTAAGGGGATCTAGATGTTTGGAAAATGTCTATACTGTATTTTCTGTTCCCCTTGAAGTTAAAAAATCATTTGAAGGGTTGGTGCTTTCTGTGTATGTGGGTATACAGCTGCCCTCTGTTTGATCCCTAGCATTACATATGATCCCTGAGAACCTCCAGAAGCCACATCTGTACAAAGAGTGAGAAATAGCTGCCAAATATTAAAAGTATGACCTAAACTACAACCTTACCCTGGCAGGAAAAAGGTAAATTTGGCATAAAGATGTAAAAATATGGAACATAAAGGGAGATTTGTGTGTGTATGTTCTTGACTATATATATTCCACTAATGTATATGGTGAATCATATCAAAAATACAATACAACTGGATAAAAAGTTATTATTGTCAATACGTAAGTTGCCCTACACAAGGCCTACCTGGGTTCAATTACTGGTCCCCAAACTTTGCCAGTGATCTCTGAGTGATCACTGAACTCAGTGATCTCTGAGATCAAAGTCAAGAGTAAACCCAGAGCACTGAGAGGTATGGTCCAAAAAAGCAAACAAAAATAATATACTATCTTAGTTATTAAGATAAGAGAGGTATGAATCATTTAACTTCGTTCATCAGTGTCAAGTAAGTGTAGATATTTGATGTTCTTCTATTTTCATGATTCTTGGGATTTTTTGGACATTATTTAAGAAAGAATACTTTGCTAAGCTTTAAATTTGCATAATTAATCTGCTTATCATTTCAGTCATTGGATATATCTTTCTTTAATTTCTCTCAAGAATGTTTTTAGTTTCAACATACACGTCTTAGACATATTGTCAGTAGCTCTGTTGAGCTGAATAAAGAGACTTTGCTAGGTGTCAAAACAGACAAGTAAAGTAATATGCCCAAGAATGAAAGTAACAGGTAAGACGTTAATTGCTTATTGACATAGGGTAAAAAAAGACTAAAAGCAAAAATGATGCCAACTGCATATTTTGCATTTTCTATCATAGGTGAGATAAATCATCTCACTGATTAGATACATCATCATGCAAGGAAGTAGTATGTATTAAACATTTGAGAAATTTTAAAGCATATTTCACCAAAACTCTTCAGTGCCACCCTCAAGAACATCAATCAGAATGGGAATTAGAATGGGACAATTAAAATGGGAAGGAATGGGAGTGAAGATAGATGGCCGGCAACTACAACACCTCAACTTTGCTGATGACATCGTTCTAATAACACCAAACATTAGCCAAGCAGCACAAATGCTGGCTGACTTCAACCAAGAATGTGGAAAGACAGGTCTACAGCTAAATCTCAACAAAACAATGTTCATGGAAAGTGAACTAGTTCTAGAGGCCCCATTCCTCTCAACGCAAAACATCTCTGAATGCAGCAGCTATTGTACCTAGGTTGAGAGACTCAACATGATGAATGACCTAAATCCTGAGCTGCACAGGAGAAAGAGAGCGGTGAAATGCCTTCAAAGCATCGAAGAAATAGCTAAAAGGACAAAGAACCTCCAGCTCCGGGCACATCTCTTTGACTCCACCATTCTCCCTGCATTAACATATGCCTCGGAGACCTTGGATCTACAAAAGCAGGATGAGAATGCTATTTACTTCTCCCAAAGAGGAATTGAAAGAGCTATGCTTGTAACATCACACCTCACTGAAGTGAGAGAAGGAATCTGGAGTTGTGACCTCCATTGCTGTTCCAGAGTCAGGGACGCTTTCTGTTTGACAAGGCATAAAAAATCAGATGGGCTGGACATGTAATGCGATTTGGAGATGACTGCTAGACTAGAGTCGTTACTGACTGGATCGCACGGATGTCAAAAGATCACGTGGCCACCCACCTACGAGATGGTCAGACTTCTTTTGTCAAGACCCTGAAGGAACGGTTTGAGGCTCTTCGTATTTCTGAAGCAACCAGATGCCATTGGGCTACACTGGCACATGATAGGATCAAATGGAAATGTTACTGGCACCAGTTGGAGCAAATTGATGAATAAATGGATGTCAAGTGAAGTGATCAAGTTATCAAGTGAAGCATATACCCTGAAGATTAATGGACCAGTGAATTGTGGAGAGAAGGGGGAGAGTAGAAATGCCTTATTACTAAGAACAAAGTGAGAGTAAAAGAAAAAATGTTCTTCAGCTCTCCTCTATAAACAGAACACCTATAGGCATATCTGGATTAGGGGTTTAGATATGATAAAGAATATGACCAGAAGGGAAATGCGTACTTACAGACATCTTTCTTATGACACCACTGTGCAAGAGACTGAGAGAAGGTGTAGTATTCAGACTGTGCAGTTAGCCTTGCACACTCTTACACTATATTTGATTCCCAGCACCCTTTCACTAAGGCTGCCAGAAGTGATCCTTGAATGCAGAGCTAGGGAGTAAACTCTGACTGTTGTCAGCATGGTCCAAAAGCAAAAAAAAGAAAAAAAAGACAAGGTGCACTTTTTGTACACTGAGTTTGGTGGGGGCAAATTAGGTTATTCTCAGTTCTCCATTCTTGTCTACTTCAAAAAAATTTCAAATATGCTAATGAAGAATCAAGAACACACGTTTTAAATAAATGTAAGCATTTCCAGAAAAGGGTAGAAAAGGATATTGGAAATACCAGACATTTGAAAATAAACAGTGTAAAGAATAACATTACTAACATGAAAACATAGTCAATGGAGTAAATAACAAAATGCATGTAGAGGAGGCTCAGATTTTTAGATAAAAATGTATATATAATAACTGATTAATAATCAGAGGTGCAGTAATTACCTGATAATTAAAAAAAAAGCTAAAACTAGAGAAAAAAATTTTTTAATCTTTATCCTGCCTCGGTCTCTAAGGTACAAAAGAAACAAGAATGAGGGTATTATTTTATAAGGAAACTTTACAAAAACTATTAACAAGATGTACATATATATATATATATATATATATATATATATATATATATATGACTTATTAAACTTAATTAGCTCACCAATCCTTCAGGAATTGTTTGAGGCTCTTCATAATCCTGAATCAACCAGATGTCATTGGGCTACATTGGCACGTGATATGGTCCAATGGAAATGTTACTGACACCCAATTGAGCAAATTGATGAATAACAGGATTCAAGTGATCAAGTGATCAAGTGAATTAGCTCACCCCATCATCTAGGGCTCCAATGCTATGTAACTGAGCTAACGTAGAAGAAGAAAAAGAAAAGTTATGATGATTGATTCTCCCCTAAAAGAAGGAGGTAGATAAAAAGAAGAGGAGGAATAAAAAGAGGATAATATAAACAAATTTTGCTATCTCCATTAATTAGATCTTCCCCAGGCATGACCTTCTGAGAGGTGTTTACATGTAAATATTTCTTTTAGATAATCACCATATTAATTATTGTTTCTCAACAGAATTAATTTTTTACTAAAGGCATTTGTTGAAGATGGCAGACATTAGTTTTCCTACAATTATTTTCTCACAGATTTTACCTTCTTTTTATCTGAAAACTGACTTGAATTAATAGTTCACTCTCTTCTTACTCTTTGAAATTCCTGCAGATTTCTTTGAAAACTTCGTTCTACACAAGACTCTCTAGTGATTCCTGCATGCTCATTTGCTTATCTTTTCAACAATATATCAAGAATGAAAATCTCTGATCTCTTTTATGTATGAAGATGTTTCCATACATTTTTCACAATATTTCTATTAGTTTGTGTTCCTGTTTTAAACAAAGAAAAAAAATCATTTTAGTAAGATCAAAAATAAGATGAAATTAAAGTAAATTAAGGAGCAGTTTTGAGATACAAGCTACACTATCTATGAAAAACTTAATTTATGGTGTTATCAGAATATTTTGCATACAAAGTTTATTCTGAGTTAAATTTTCTGTATTCTTCAGTACCAATGATACTTTTTCTTCACTATTTGCTAGTACTTTCGAAAAATCTAGGTTGGTTGATTACAAATTTCATCCTAAAGAATTAAAAGGACTTATATCTTTATCCTGTGTTGAACAGGATTATTAAAATTGCCCATTTGTCATCAGCAAGCAGGAAGGAATGAAGTGACACCCCATGGATTCACAAATTCCTTGTACTCTTGGTGTAGCAGCAAGCCCATTTACTCATGATAATCGTAAACAGTGATTTTACAAGTAAATTAGCTTTCACCTTTTGTCCTATAGATGAACAGTAAAATAATTTTTACTATAGTAATCATTACAACAAAGCACCTGTGCTGCCCAGTTAGAGTATTTTGTTATGTTCACATGAATAAAGTTCAGTTGGAAAATAACTATCTCTCTTGTCTCTCTGCTTCTCTCTCTCTCACTCACTCTCACACACTCTCACACACACAATCATACACACACACTATTCATGAATTCTTGGGGACAGGAGAGATGGTTCAGGGGTTACAGTGTTTGTTTGCCTTGTAGGCAGTGTTAGAGCTTGAAATCAACTACCTCTTCCAAAGAACAGAGACCGCACATGATAATGCAAGTCACACAATGACA
>JAJIBD010010745.1:5000-46658 GCA_021461705.1 Cryptotis parvus | reverse complement strand
TGAATTCTTGATGGCATTTCAGACCAAATGTATTTTTCCAGTAGCAGCCCGAAGATAACCGCATTATTATCACTGAATTGAAATATGTCCCACATACCTAAAATCATTTGCTTTTGTGTTGTTATTTTGAAGTATTAAAATAAATAGGCTAATGAGACTTTGAATGGGACCTTATATAATTACCTTGATAATTATTAAATTGTGGCTAATTATCATCATGCTAGTATAGAAATTTGGTATCTCTATTATCACAGTGACTGGACTTTGAGAACTAATACAAATCAGTCATATTTATAGGATAATTATCAATGTCTTTAAATAGAGAATATGCCATTGTACTAATACCTATACTGTAGGTATTCACTGTCACTGTCTGTATCACTGTCTTCCCGTTCATCATCGATTTGCTCGGCCGGGCCCCAGTAACATCTCCATATATGTCCTGTCTCATGCTAGTAGAGCCCAAGGCATCTGCTTGCTTCAGGAACATAAAGAGCCCCAATCCATTCCGGTATGAGGTCAATAATTGTTACTGGTATTTGGCATATATCAAATACAACACGGGTAGCTTGCCAGGCTCTGCCTAATACTAATACCTAATACTGTAGGTATTATAGTATAGGTACTCTACCTATACCCTATGTCAGGTAAAATTCCAAAATACTTCAATGTGAATAACCGGGAAGTTAATATAAGTATCATAAAGTTGCTTGTTGATCAGGGGAATCATAGCAAGGGGAATCTCCATATTGGTATTAATAACGTCAGAAAAGAGTCCATAGAAATTGTGGTGGAGATGGGTAATTCATCCCTGGCTTCCAAAGAGAACCTTTGTAGGGACCGTATCTCCACAACACTGGTTTTCTTTCCTGAAAGATTATGGCATTTTTGACACCTAGTTTCAGACTTTTAATTTTTTATGCATATCTTATGCTTTAATATTTTCTTTCCTCTTATGCTATCTATATATTCCCTCACTATAATCAGTACTCTAAGATCATCTCTTTCATCCTGTTACCCTCTGAAGCAATCTACTATCCTGGAATTATGTGTTTTAGAACATCTGTCATTCTTATCTATGTAAATTCTTGTGTATGCCTTGTCTTATTGATTTCTCTTCTTGTCCATATCTTTCAAGTGGAAATAAGCATCCAGTCCCTCTGGATTTACAATGTTGTTTCAAATGATTTTTAGTAAAAACATGGAACCTTGCATTTTCTTATTGAGGCATTGGAACTCAATCCAATTTATCTCTACAAAGTGGTTCTACAATCAGTTGAACTAGAAACTGATTCGAACAGAAAACTAATTTTTTTTTCAGTGCTTGATTTTAACTTTAATTACATTGAAAAAAAATAATAAAGATAATCAGCATGTATTCATTTTTTTTAAAAAAATAGAAAGCTCTTAAAACATCTTAAGAATTTTTCTGATTAAAAACACTATTAATAGCTACTTACAGCTTTTTTAAGTTCTGCATACTTGATGAAAACTTTATCTGGAAGACTGTGAATTTTGTTTTTCTTAAGAGACCTAAAATAACATGTAAAATAGACTTTATTATTCTAAACATGGAACAATCATCTCATCCAATAAAATGAGATTAATAATAATATTAATAAAATTATAATATAATTAATAATAATAATTTCATCCAATAAAATGGGCGCCTCGTGAGTGGCTGTACATGGGGGCAGAGCTGCTACTGACTCTCCCTATGCCCAGCCACTCACAAGGCACCCGAGGGATGGCGGGTTCTAGCCCTGGCCCGCCACCCCAGAAGAGCCTTGCAACAAGCTAGACAACCCCCACTCCATGAGGGCCTCCATTTTCCACAACCCGGACTTTCCTCTCGTCAGAACACCACCCATCAGACCAGCCTATCACAGCCCGGCTCAGCGTGGCTGCTTGCGGCCGCGCAGTTCATCAATAAATCCTGGATTTAGAGATGACTGCAAGAGTATGCTACCCGCATGGCAGAGCCTGGCAAGCTACCTGTGTCGTATTTGATATGCCAAATACCTCATTAGACCTCATTCCCATGACCTGCTGAAAATGGTTTAGACCTCATTCCCATGACCTGCTGAAATGGTTTGAGGCTCTTTATGTTCCTGGAGCAAGTAGATGCCCTTGGGCTCTACTAGCATGAGACAGGACATATGGAGATGTTATTGGTGCCCGCTCGGAGCCAATTGATGATGAATGGGAAGACAGTGATACCGACAGTGATCCACCAAACTCTTTCCTAGAAAGTACATGCTTGAGAAGAGACTATTTCATGATGATTTATATAAAAACATGAAAATAACTGTAATAACTAAAAACTTTCTAGAGTAAGAATGAAAGTTGATAGAATGAAATTAAAGTAGCTTGCAAGTACCTGACTTATTGAAGCACAATAGTATAATATATTATGCTGACTGGTTACACTTGTTAGGTATTTGCAAACTACTTTAATTTAATATTAATATTGATATTAATATTAATGATGTCAACTGATTTAACTTAAAAATCTGTGGATAATTTAACAAAATACAGTAAAGAAAATAAATAATAAAAATCTTAAGAGACTCATGCATGCCCAAATTATAACAGGACTATGCATTTTTTTTTTTGCTTTTTGGGTCACACCTGGTGATGCTCAGGGGTTACTCCTGGCTCTGCACTCAGGAACTACTCTTGGCGGTGCTCGGGGGATCATATGGGATGCCGGGATCGAACCCGGCCGGCATGGGCCGCCACGTAAAAGGCAAATGCCCTCCCTGCTGGACTATTGCTCTGGCCCCAGGACTATACATTTTTGAAACTCAAAATATTTATGAAAACTCAGAAAAACTTTCAAAATTATGACACAGGTAGCTTCACAGATCCTTTATTCTATGGTAGCCTTGGACAAATTATAACTGACAGCCAGACAGCGTAACAGTATAATTTCATTTTTAGTTTTAAAAGATACAGTAAAGGCATATTTGTATGAAGACATAAATCAGAGAGTAAATGGAGATGATACTCTCACAGCATAGTTATTGTGAGCAAAGGATAATAAGAGCAATATCATGTTGGAAATATGTTTTTTACTGAGAATGTGCATGCATAACTCTCAGATGGCTGCTGGTTTTAAAGGAAGTTTGTGTTATTTTCTAATATATTTGGCACAAAACAAACTAGATTAGAGTAGGTTGTATGGTTTTCATACATGATAAAAATGTAGGCATTTTGTAGGCAAATATCATCATAATTTGACTTCTACTCACAGTAATGTCACATTGTTGGAAATCTTTGGCACAGACTTGAAGCCAGAATGGACACATTCCAGTTCAGTCTCTTTGCAGTCACAGAGTTGTGGATACTGACTTAGAGCTAGGAGATAAAAAAATAATATTTTACTAGGAAAATGACTTTTTAAATTATGATTTTATATATAATTGTTAGAGATTGTTGTCTCTTCACTGAAAATGTTTACTTCTTCTTAGAGAAACTAATATAATCCCATAATAAGAACAAAAAAATTCCCTTCCAGTTGTGTGTAAACTAATGTGGAGTTCTTCTCAGTTCTAGATTCCAATGGTTGTTTCAGAGACACTTTAACAATGATATTAATCACAGAAATGTTTAAATGGTATAAAATCATGCAGTGAATTAATACTAAGCTCTCATGAATGAAAAACTTTAGTATGGTTGAGTAAATCTACAAGGAGTATAGTTGAATAATTCAATTTAACTGAATGACACAAAGAGATTGCTCGGTAAATGCTTGTTGGTAAAATTTAAATTCCATTAGTTTACCTTTATAATCTTCCTCAGAGCTATGGGAAAAGTTAAGTGTAGGTCCAGCCATACCTACCACTAAGCATTATTAAAATAACCAATTTGAAGTCATCTTGCATTAGATCTTTGTTTTCATAACTGTAACATGGAAGATAAAATTTGTAGAGAACTATAAAAGAAAGTAATCCAAAGATCTGCCTTTCAGAAGCATTAAAAAGAAAGGATTCTAGAATGTTCTCTGAGAGAACTCACGTAACTCTTAAGGGAATGAGTGACTAGTAAAGAAAGGGTGAGAAGTTTATGGTAAAACTAAGCCAAGTTGGTTTATAGGCCAATCACTGTGTGTGAGTGTGTGTGTGCGTGTGTGTGAATGGTATTTATGAAGTGTTTGTAAGCAATGAGAATTAAATTTATATATGCCTCATTATGTAAATCTAAGTAGACAGCCCTCATAATCACTAGACATCTTTTAGAGAAACTTTACCCAGATTTCTTTTTCAAATCAATGTCACTGAATTTTAGCAAATTCAATAAACTGTTTGTTGAAAACATAATCCATCAAATGTACTAAAGTGCATAAAGTTTTGGAAAGTATTTGTGTTGTGTTGTTGATAGGTTTGTACTAATTAGATAAACTTCTAAAGCTAACTTCAGAATGTTTGTTTCAATGTTCCTTGACATTGAGACTAGTAGTTATGTTGAAAATCTCAATTACCATTAAAGAAATTCAATATAGTCTAAACTGGATCTATTGTCTATACCAGAAAAATGAGTATAACTCTGTCACCGGCAAGTTAATTATACCCCCAAACTCTATAGATTCTTTTCCAGAAATACATCTGGTCTATCTCATTCTTTCGAAAGGTATTTTTCTAGGCTTAAATTATTATCCTGAAATGCAATGAAAATTAGTCTTTCACCAATCTTTCACCTTAGCCTGGGAAAGTCGATAACTGGGCGGCTTGTTCTCTATCATAAGGTAAATATCATGTGTTGCAGGATATTCAACAGTACTCTTGACCTCTGTCCATTTTTGACATGCCAGTCAAAAATGCCTCTAGTTACTGCCTTGTATCCTTGGAGACAAAGTTGTTCAAGATTTAAAGCCAGTGTACTCATCCGTTTTCTATAATTTTGATAAAAGAATCAATTTCACATTTACTTTTCTCAGATAATTCTTTCTGCTCACAACTTTAGAGACTGTCCAGAGTGCACAGAGAAGTGCAGGGGCAGAGCTCAGAGGTGGAGCATCTGCATACAACAGAGAACGCCACAATGGCAAGTGTGGAGATTATTGTGGTTCCAGAAGAAAAATTAATTTTTAATAAATCTTTAAGATTTATTCTTCACATCTAATTTTTCTCTATATATTAAAATTTATTCTTAATGTCTGCTTAACTATATATACTTATGTATACTGTAGTTACAATAAGTGATTGTTATGAATTGGTTTAATAAAGTATATAAAAGTTTCTGCCATATTTTGTGTGTGTATCTGTGTGTGAGTGTGAGACTGGAATTAAACTCAAGACCTCACACATGCAAGTCACATACTATACCTCTGAGTAATGTTCTCAGCAGTTAGTGCCATAAAATGTAGATATTCTCAGAACCACTGTAAAGGCACTGTGAGATACTCTGCTTTTCCCTACCTCATTGCTTTGTGAATTGCTTTCTTCCTTCTATCACTTCTTTCCCCCCAAGGACTTCAAAGTTCAATCTCAGACTCCCCTGTTTTGTGAAACTTTGACAACCCCCTGGCATTTTTTTCTCTGGTGGACTTCCACTGTCCCTCGAGTGAGCATCAGTTTTCAAATGGATTTATTTCTCTCATACAATGTAAGCTACTTATGGCTGGTGTTGCGTTTTAGTTACCATCATACTCCCAATGCCCAGAGAATGGAAGGTAATTGGTAATTACTTACTTTATTGAATAATAAATGGGAATAATACATTTTCTTGTCACTTTTACTTACTGCTAACATATTCTTACAATCATAGGTTAATACATAAAATTAACATAAGTGGAGGATGCCATTTCTTTTATCAGACCCGAGAAAAGACAATAAACCAATACCACATTGAACTGAAATAGAAATTCCAAAAAGAAGTTTATCACACTACCTGTATAAATCCATGCACCACAAATCATGCTGCTCACGGAGCTCAGACTGAATCTTTGGACCAATCCCACTTACAGCACTCCTGTGACAATGCCAGTTTATTAGCATTTCCATGCACTGTGCCAAATATAGTCGCCCATCCACTAGTGTCTCCTGTGGAACGGTGACGAATATGTGTCAGTTAGTCTAGAAATCAAATATCAAATTACAAAACAAAAATATAAAAAGTGATAATGAAATTAATTAAAAATATGTTTTAAGTAAAAATGATAGCATCAGTAATAAGGTGAAAAATGTTTTCTTTCTTTGCAATTACAAATGTTTTAAATGTATGTAAATAGATATTGTACATACATATATATCTATAATTCCCCAAATAATTACTTTCTTTGCTGTTTCTTTGGTTATGCAAGGAATCAAACTCGAGTTTTTATATATATGCAAGGCATGTGCTCTATCATTGAGTAGAACATTCCCTACCATTACCTTCCCCTGTATTGTCTATTTCTGTGACCAATGTTTTAAATGTTTGATAGTAATTTTGAGGTAATCAGAAGAAAGTACATTTTGAGTTTCATTTTTCCCATGCATGCTATTGCATGTATGCACATGTACTTAGACATATGTGTAATGCACACACATATATAATACATACACTTTGGTGGATGTAATGAGTCCTGATAAAAATACGCAGCGGAAACACCATCCCTACTTTTATGTTCATAGCAGCATTATTCACAATAGCCAGAATCTGGAAGCAACCAGAGTGCCCAAAAATCGATGACTGGATAAAAAGCTTTGGTACATCTACACAATGGAATACTATGCAGCTGTTAGGAAAAATGAAGTTATAAAATTTGCCTACAAATGGATGGACATGGAGAAGATTATGTTGAGCGAAATTAGCCAGAAGAAGAGAGACAGATACAGAATGACTGCATTTATCTGCATAACATAAATATATAGGTACATAATATGATACCAATATCCAAGATCAAGTGAAACATACATCAGGAGGTCCTGTCAAAGGTGGAAATTATCACAAACGTGTGGGATTCAGAGGCTAGGTAAGACAGAAATGGAACAGTGTGCTAACAATTGTTGAGGGTACTAATACCAACCTAGAACTGAACATTAAATAGAGGCAAAAAAGATACACATGACAACCCTTTAATGTATGTTCTGTAATCCATAGTCTGGAGGGGAAGGAAAAGAGAAAGAGAGAGAAATGGAAAGAAATCAAGAACCTGCCATGGAGCAGGGCTGGGGGAGGGGGAGGGAACCGGGGACGTTGGTGGTAGGAGATGGGCACTGGTGGCGGGATGGGTGCTGCAAACAATTCAGTATGATTTGTTGGCAAAGTGCTACCGTTTCAATGAAACAATGTATGTTTTAACTGAACTAAAATAAATACATGTTTAATCACTAAAAAAAAATTTATGTCACCTGATTTTTAATGAGAAAAATGAAGTTTTATCAGTAAAGTTATCTAGTTCTATTGAAATAGTATTTTCTCAGTTTGTTAGAGAGTATGGTATTATTTGTCATTTCCTTTTATGGGGGTGATAAAATCATATTCCTTTGTATTAGGAGGACTGGTTTTGAAATATTAGTATAGCTACTAAAATGAAGAGGCACATGATAGCACTGGTGTTCATATAAATAGTATGTTTAAATAGTTGTCCACAGTCCATTTGATACCTACAATCCTTAATTTGTTTTTATTAGTACTCTCAATGGTTTATAAATGATTCTAATTGATGTCTTTGAACCAACTATCTAATGTGCATTTAAACAGTCCCATGAAGTTGATAAATCTCCATGTTCTCCATTTCATGCAGTGAAGATGAAAAGTCATGAAGTTGCATGACTTGTACCCAGAGAACTGCCCTGACCGCTGAATAAACACCAACCATGTGCACAACTGTTCTAGACTCTAGTAACACCAAGATAAGAAGATACAGATTAGAACTCTTCTCAGATTCATGTCTGGTGAGAGAAGTACATGGAAAAGGCAGGCAGCCCTTAAATAATATACAGGTACATTCAGTGTGCCATAAAAACAGATGGAAAGAGTGCTTTTCCTAGATTAGTGGTAGAGCTGGGAGGGGATAAGTGGGGGGGCAAGCACCCAAGTGAGGAAAAGCACATTTGAATTACATGCTAGATGAGTAGGATAAAAAAGTGGTCCATTAGGGGTGACAGAGTCTCCATGGAAGGGAAGCACACTTTAGTACCCAGGCAATGGAGAACAGAGTCTAGAGACAGACACCTTGATGGCTGTACTTTGCTGTCTCATTTTGCTTGCTAGTTGGGCGTGGAAAGCAGTGGCATCAGGGTTATAGAAAACATGAGATTTCATATACTGGAGATCTGGGTTGCTGTATCTACTCTAAGCAGGCAAATAGTGAAACATTTCAGTACTTCTCGGATTGTTTCTTGGGAGAAAAAAGACAAAAAGTTAGATTACAATGTAAACAGAATGGACACATATATCTTCTAATACCTACCATATCTTTTAAGACCTTTATTATAGGTCTGGATTCTGCTTACCTTGTTACTTTTTATATCCATGTTTGCTCTGCTCTAACCTACTGGCTTGTGTGTCTCATAAACATATTGTCTGCTGTCATAAAGAGTCCTAGAAACTTGATTTCTTTGCCTGGAGGTGTTTCTCCAGAATAGCTTCATTCTCTCTCTCTTTCTCTCTCTCTCTCTCCCCCTCTCTCCTCTTCCTTGTTTCCTTTTTCCTTCCTTCCTCTCTTCCTTCCTCTTCCTCTCTTTCTCTTTCTTTCTCTTTCTTTCTTTTTCTTTCTTTCTTTCTTTCTTTCTTTCTTTCTTTCTTTCTTTCTTTCTTTCTTTCTTTCTTTCTTTCTTTCTTCCTTTCCTTCCTTCCTTCCTTCCTTCCTTCCTTCCTTCCTTCCTTCCTTCCTTCCTTCCTTCCTTCCTTCCTTCCTTTCTTTCTTTCTTTCTTTCTTTCTTTCTTTCTTTCTTTCTTTCTTTTCTTTCTTTCTTTCTTTCTTTCTTTCTTTCTTTCTTTCTTTCTTTCTTTCTTTCTTTCTTTCGTTCTTTCTTTCTTTCCCTTCTTCCATTTTTCTTTCTTTTTCTCATTTGGCTCTCAATTCTATTTAGTTCTCAATTCCTCAATTCCTATTCCTATCTAAGAGATCTGCCTATGTATTTAAAGTAGTTCTCCCTCCAAGACAGTTTTTCTATTGTGCTATCCTGTTTTATGGACCTCCTGGCACTTGCTCTCTGAAGTTATTTAACTTTTAAATGAAAAATGTATTGTTCTTCCAGAACAACAAGAACCTAGTCTCCTTTGAGAACTCGGAGTCTCAGTGACTAGGAGAGCACCTGCACTCCCAGGAGAATGAAGCCTCCAGGCAGGCCCATTTATATAGTTGAAGCAAATTACCAAACCATGCAGTAGTAGTCAGAGGAAGCCTTTGGTTTTAAAATATGTCCAAATTAAAACTGTAATCTCAATCCTATAAATTATAATGTTTCATAATAACGCATTTAGTAAAAGGTTTAGCAGGCATGTTGCTGAGGTGTGGGTGGGAAACGAGGGCCTTTGGTGGTGATAAGGGCACATAGGTGGTGGGACTGGTTTTGGAATAATGAGTATTTGAAACAACTGTACTGTGAACAACTTTGTAAATCACAGTGTTTGAATAAAGTTAAAAAAGGTTTTATCAAAGTAATTTTGATTATAATTTCAGGTATGCTTTATATTTTAGCATTTGTCTATAGTACATTATGTTCCTACTAGAAGTTTAACTCAGTTCTTCACCATAAAATTGACTTCTTATATCCAAGCTGGGCAAAATGTAACCCCTTCCTTCTGGGAACCACTAGTTGATCTCAGACTATAAAAGTTTATTTTTGAATAATATGGTATTTTTACTTTAGTGATACTGATGCTAATAAGTTCTGACATATTTTTACTATAAGTCATTTTTATCAAAAAATCAGGCAGTATCTCAACCAAATTGAGTAACTCTTCTTTGTGCAAAAGGATTTCAGACAGAGGATCAAATATTCTCTTATAATAATTATACTTGTCATTACTTTTTTGGAGCCCCACAGCCACTCAGCGGGAGGACATCACTCACCACAGTTCTCCTCATCAGCTCCGTTTCCACAGTCGTTCACACCATCACAGTGAAAAGCGCGTGGTAAGCATTTGGTAAGATTCCCACAGGGGAAGTATCCTTTTTGGCACAAAGATGTCATTGTACTGCCACCAGTCAGCACAAAATCTATGTGAAGAAAAGGACGAAATTCTTAGTTCAAAGAAAGAAAGTGTCACTATGGCCCCACTCTTCATATAATCCCATTTAATTATCACAAGAACCTTAAGCGTTGCTAGAATGTCTGGTGTTATTCTGAAAGCATCATTTCTTTGAGCAATATTTTTAATTACAACATTTTAAACAATCACAGTCATGCTGAACAACAGCTATGACAAGAACAGAATCAGTGTCATTTTGAATTCATCTCAGTAAGGCAATTATAGAGCAACCGAAAACAATGGTCTTGCTTTCATACAAAAATCAGACTTGTCTATTTCTGGAAATAGACAAAACCATCAGCTTCCAGGATCAAATACATTGATTAATTTACTTATTAATCCTTTATGAGAAAGATTGAAATAACAGTGAAAATCTATATGCAGGACAGTTTATGTGTGAATCAGACATTCAGAAGCACATTTGCATAAGGAAGCATAGAAGTAAGAATATCCTAATGCTCACTGAGCTTTCTGTGTGCCAGGCTATTATCTAGGTTAATTCTCAGTTAACCTATAGTAAGGGTAATATAATCCTTCATATTTCAGAGTTGGGGAAGGTGATAGCAATAACCCTATTGCAAAAGGTATGCTGGAGGAACTGAATGATTTCTCTGACCAGAAGGACTCTTCCCAGCCATTGTATAAAGAATATAATAGAACATGAAGCTTAAGCTGCATTTCAGAAGCTTCAGTCCTCTATGAGTATGAATGAAAATAATCTTTTCTTTGTAAATAGAATATTATATAAGAAATGAGTTGAAAAACTAATGGGTTGAATGAGAATGTAGAAAATAAATATAAAATTTACAATTGTGAATATAATGCCTTCCCAAAATTAGATTTACAAAGACTTTCTTTCAATATCATCTCCACATTTCAGACCTGTGACTTGTTCCTCCAGGTAAAGTTAACCTCCAGTTTATATCCCAGAGCCATTGTTTCTCTATGGCAGGCACTCTTTCTCTCTGTTACTCCCTCTCTCCTTCTGTGCATTCTCAGAGCCATTTTAGCACCAAAACTGGGCTCTCTTCTCTTCCAGTTAGGTCCTTAAAATTTCCCCTAATTATCTTCATTATTACTAAACTTTATATTTGTAGCATTTATTATGTGCAAATTTTAAAATGTAATAGCATATAATTACTCACAGCATTGATTTGTAAAATTTCTATACCTGTCATGAAAGATATACAGTTCTTGAAAATGAAATTGTTTTATCAACTTATCATTGATTTACAATATTGTGGTGTTTCAAGACTTAGCATTATGTGTTTATATGTGTTAATATGTCACGACCCACCTCCACAATAAAAAAAAAATTTTTTTTATGCTTTGGCTATAAAGAAACATAGCAACAAATAGTCAAAGTCTTCAGAACTGGAGAATTTTTTGTAGAACTGATCTTGACTAGTTGGGGGTATGGAGTTGCGAGAGGCCCTGGCATATTGGAGGAAGGAAGCAGCTCTCTAGTGGTGGGCCTGGTGGTGGAATAATGCATGATTGAAAAGTAGAATTAGTAGAATTATCAGTATTGGAAGTCCCTGGACCTCAATAAAAATGATCAGAAGAATTAAAATAAGAGATATTCTTTCAATTTTGAAAGAACGCTTTTCAAAAAAGAATAAACATGTACTTAGTAAATATTCTAGCAAAATTGAAGAATAAATATATATGTATATATATATGTATTTATATTAATGAGTGTAAGATGAAACTTCATAGAAACAAATTTCAGGAGAATGTAGCCATAGCATGACTACGTTTTATCATGACCAGCTGAAGGGAGAGTCACGGTTGATTAATTCTCCTAGTCACACCTCTGAAGGTTGGCATCATGCCCAGGAATATCCCAGATTGGGTGTTACAATTGTTCTTAATGCATCTGAAGAGTAGAGACCAGTGTTTGTGGGACACCATCTACTGTTTTGGAGGTTTATTTTAGTTTAGTTTACATCAGTAAACTTGTTATGCCAAAAACTAGTAACAATTATGGACCTCAGTCCATGACCTGAAGAATGGTTTGAGGCTTTTCCTGTCCCTGGAGCAAATAGATGCCCTTGGGTTACACTTGCTTGTGACAGGACTTATGGAGATGTTACTAGTGCCCACTCGAGCAAATCGATGAACAATGGGAATATAATGAACAATACAGTGATACATCAGTAAAATTATTTATTTTACTAATGATGTTATTTAATTTACAAAGTAACCTTATGGGTTAATTATCATTTCCTCATTAACCTTATGGGTTAGTATTATCATTTCCTCATTAACCTTATGGGTTAGTATTATCTTAGTATTATCATTTCCATACGAGGAAATGTGGGCTGAGAACATAAAAGCTTTTCTTCTCTGGTTTTTGGGAAAAATGTCTTGGTAAGGACTAGGTTCTTGAATTAGATTCAGATTTATAGTATGGTACTGCACCACCAGATTAGTTTCCAGAATCTCTTTAAACAGGAGACACTTGCTAGTCTGCCCTTGTCCACTGTCTTTGTTCTGAGGGCATATCTAGTAGGTCATATCTACTATGTGATCAAGGGAACCAAACTGAAGTTGGCATATACAAGGCAACTGTCTTAACTACTAAGTTCCATCTTTCTGGCTCAAACCCTCCTCATTTAACAAAGAATGCCTGAACACAAGGTGTTCAGGGCTGGGGTTTGAGTTTCAAGCACAGAAGTTACCAGTACATATGAAACGTTTAGTTATACCATTGAAGAGGATGAGTAGAGTTTTGAATTGCTTGATGAATAAAGTTTTTTTGAATTACTCTTTTTGGTCATGATGACCCTGGAGATCCAATAGATGAGGGAAAGTCTTGTACCCTCTTGGGGACAGCAAATGTAACAGTCTATTCTCTCTTTAGTTTTGTTGATGCATTGGCTGACATTCTCTGAGGGAGGAAGGGAATTTTGGATGCTGAACATTTTGGAATTTTGGATGCTGAGTTTTTCTGCTGAATATTTTGTTTGTTCAAAAGCCAAACATACTTTCCCTGTTATTGCTGTGGTAGTAGATGAAAGATTTACTCTCAGTAACCAGACCTAAGACCTGTCAGGTCTGACCTATTTTAAAAAAATTGCTGTGTGACTCTGGGTTACTTGCTAAGCCTATTCATACAGGAAGAGGCATAGTGAGTTATAGATTTTTAAATCTCTTAATCTTTTCCTTGTGATGATTTCCACAGATGGCAGATTTATAAAAACGAGTAGTCCTCCTGTGTTTAGAACTCTAATGAGTAAAAGTCCATATATTTTTGTGTAGTGGCTTTGGAAGTTTTTAAGACAGTGACTCACATAAATAACTTTTTGGTTACAATTCAGCACAAACATAGAAAACACATATTTTGAGATATTCTTGTTTTTTTACTATATGAGTTCTAATCTGTCTTATTTATTTGAAAAAGTCTCACACACCACTATGTTGACCTACTAAAGAGCCAATAATGGTTGTGACCCACTATTTAAAAATATTTATTTTAATAAAATGTTCTGGAAATCAAAACACCCAGAATAGAATTCTCTCTTCCACTCACTACATGTTTGACTTCAAACAAGCTAACTAGTACCATAAAACTTAGGGGTTTCATATAAAAAATACTCGTAAATTTCTTCCTTCTGGAAGAAATCTGTTGCATTCCTACATGCTAACCATAAACTAAAAGATAAAGAAATGAATAGAACCAATATTCGCATTTACAAATGTGTGCCAAAGCATTATGTTTCTTGATGTTTTGGGAATGAAACAAGCTAATGCTAGTGAACCACCAGACAGTGCTTGGCCTATGGAAAATTCTCCAATAATGTTGACATATGGACAATTTCAACAGATGATAAGAAAATAGAGAATTTTCTTAGTGACCAGTGAGGACTCAGCTCAGAGTAGCTCCTAAGCATGGCTGGATGAGATCCCCAACTAAAAATGTATTGGCTAACTGTAGTTAGGCAAGGAAAAAAAAATTAAAAAATTCTAGTTGGAAAATAAGTCAAATAATCACTATTTGTAGACAGCATGATGATACACAGAAAAAACCTTGAAGACCAAAGAAACATAGTGAGAAATAATACAATGTAGTAAAGCAGCAGGCTACAAAATGAACACAAAATCAGTTGCATTCCTACATGTGAACAACAAACTAGAAGAGAAAGAAATTTAAAAAATAAAATAATCAGTTGCAAATATGTCACAAAGCACCACCTTTCTAGACCTTAGTTTATCAAAGCAGGTGAAAGATTTACACATTGAAAACTATAAATCACTATTTAAAAAGAGAATACATAGAAATGGAAATTATTTCATATTCATGACTTGGAAGAATTCAGATTGTCAGTATGACCAGAAAACTCAAAGCTGATTCAGTGCAATCCCAAAATGCCAGCAGCATTCTTCAGGGACATAGAACAAATATTACTAAACTTTATGTGGAGCTTTAAAACTCCCCAAGAATGTCAAAACAATTCTGAGAAAAAAGAAGACGGGATGTGTTGCATTTCCTGACCTTAAACTATACTATTTAGTGATAAACTCGAAACTAACAATATAGTAAACCACAATGCCTGAAACAAAATTTAGAGTAAACCATACATATGATGTAATATTGCTCTGCTATAAGAATTATGCAATGGAATATATCTAATGATTATATATTCATTCAGATTACATAATGGAATATTGCTCTGCTAGAAGTCAAGATGGAGCCTTCCAGATATGTCAGAGAACTGGAGAGTGAAAACTTGCTGTGCTTAGGATTTCATGTTTTATTTTTTAAATGGGACTTCCATGAAATAATGGAGACTAAAAGAAAGCTTTCCCCTATTTCTTTATGGTACTCTATTTTAAAAACCATACGTGATGCATCACGTGTGACTTTTCCCCCTCAGGGGAGAGGCGTGAACTCAGTCCCCCACTTCCACAAATTATGCAGTGGAGTGTCCCACATTTGGGGAAATTGCAGGAGTGCAATGGATAAGCCTCACCCTGGGAAAACCACCTTCATGATCATGGTGTCTCTCCTGCCAGGTAAAATCATGTGTGATTTTTTTTAAGTAGCTTCAAATTGCTTTTGAAAGGTGAAGGGGAAATTATCAATGATGAATAAACAATAGAAAGTTTCTCACAACTTAGTATTTTCTTAATTATATTAGAAAATAGTTGGTAAAACATTTTATTGAAGGTGACTTTGAGACTGGAAGTTGAAACTATGAAAGAAATTTTAAAGGCAGTATATTGTGTTCCCTTATGTGGATTATCCTGTAATCAATCACTAGTTCTTTGAGGGCTAAACTCAACTAAATTCCATTTTCACAGATGCCGCTGCACTTAGGGTGAGACAAGTGATCTACTGTCACGGACAAGAAGGATCAAATTTATGTCTTTTTTTCCAGAAAGAAATTGAGTTTCATCTAGTAAGTATGGATGAGGGCAGGGGACGGGGAAATAGTATTTTTTATTGCATTTCTCATAATTCCTCATTTTCTATCCAAGAATGACAACATAAAAGGCACCTCAAGGTATGGCTTCTATGTGGAAGGAAGATAAACCAATAAAATATTCCTCTGCCCTTGCTCTCTGTATCCTAAATTCCTATGTTCTTAGCACCCAGTACTTATGTTGTGCTTAATACTTTTTTAATCAACAAATTATCAAGGTATTTAGTTATAAAAGAATCAAAGGGAAAGATCCTTTATCTTTTAAACTTGCCAAAGTTGCTGTTTTAATTTTGAAAATACTGTTTTTAATGACTCTATGTACTCCCTTTATCTTTCTGTATTGCCATTACTCAATTTACAAGATGGACCTCTGCTTTATTTGGAATATGCTGAAAAAAATAATCAATAGCCATCTGTAGAAAACATGTTCTGCTGTCTATTCTTCCTGCCATCTGTGGAAGTGGGAAGAATAAGTTTTTATTGACACCTGGGGGATTGTAAAAATTGAGGATAGCTACATTAAGAGTTATGTGATAGCTTCTGCAACAATTTCTGTGGAACCACACCAGTTACCCCATAGAAGAAAGTCTTAGTATGCTTGATACACACACACACATACATACACGTGCACAAATTCAAAGTCATCTCTTCTTTCTATTGTTTTTGCTGCCTACATACAGTTTTCCTGGGTTATTGTGAAGCACAATCTATTTTTGAGCACAGTCTAGTAAGTTCCCATTTTAAGAATCTGTGAAGCTGTGGCAGGTTCCATTCGCTCTCTCTAATTCTCTGCCAGCTCTGGTCTTGCTGGAACTGAAGGAAACCTTTATCTTCTCAGGCTGGTGTTCTGCCTAAGACTCTTCCCTCTTGTGAGGTTCTGAGGAAGCACAAACAATACTGAGCCTCGTAAGTCATTCTCCATAGTGTGTGACTCCAACTTATTTTCAGTCCAACTTAGAAAATAAAGCCTTGTTATCCCTCTGAGAAGCCAAGTTCATTTTACCCTAAAGCGTAGGAGCAGCAGAGGAAACAATTTACATCTAGAACATGTTAACCCAGTGCCTACTGTGTGCCAGGTTGACAAGGAAGACACTAGCCATGCCCACCTGGTACTGAGAGGAATAACATACTGTTAGGGCCACTGTCACATAAAGACGAACCAGCTCCTTTGCTGACTTCATCTCCTGGGAGCTCTGCTACTTCAAGAAAAACACCCTCACTATGAGATGAACAGACATGGGGGCAGAGCTGCTACTGGCTCTCCCTGTGCCAAGCCGCTCACAAGGCGCCCGGGAGGGATGGCGGGTTATAGCTCTGGCCCACCACCCTAGCAGAGCCTCGCAACAAGCCAGATGAACCCCCACTCCATGAGGGCCTCCATTTTCCACATCCAGACTTCCGCCTCGTCAGAAATCCACCCAGCAGACCAGCCTATCACAGCCCGGCTCGCACGTCCGTAAGCGGCCTCAAGGTTCATCAATAAATGCTGGATTTAGAGATGACTACAAGAATATGCTACCCGCACGTCAGAGCCTGGCAAGCTACCAGTGGCGTATTTGATATGCCAAATACCAGTAACAGTTATAGACCTCATTCCCATGACCTGATGGAATGGTTTGAGGCTCTTTATGTTCCTGGAGCAAAAAGATGCCCTTGGGCTCTACTTGCATGAGACAGGTCATATGGAGATGTTATTGGTGCCCGCTCAAGCAAATCTATGATGAATGGGAAGACAGTGATGAGATGAACAAATGATGATTTGTTGGAAGGAAACTAAAAACAATCTACCTAAGAAAGTCACTCCTCTCTCTCAGAAGAGTTGGAAGAATTGACTTTTGGATTGTCTTTAATTTCATAATTTGTTTTTGCAATTTTTCTATTGGATAATGTGGCTTACAACAGCTTCTATATTATTGTTTCATACTTGCAATGCTAGGTGACCACCCACCAGCAGAGTTTTGTTTTAAATTTTATTTTAACCACCATGATTTTCAATTTTACAATGCTTCAATGGTAGGGTTTCATGTGCCCATCCAGAGTGCATTTCCCACCAGCACTGTGTGTTCCCTTCCTGCTTCACTCCCTCTTTGTTTTATTTAGATCTGTGCTGCAGTAGACATATTCATTCACAGTCATTAATATGAAAACTTTCCCCCTTTGCCATATTGATGTCTCCATCAAGGTTTGCCATATTGATGTCTCCATCAAGTCTGCTCCATATTCTCTAAATGGTCCTCTCTCACTGCCTCCCTCACCTCCTAATTTGTCACCGATATGCATTCGGCCAGATATTTAACTGACCAATCAGATCAAAGACTGTGGGCACCCAAGGGAGCCTTTCCTCCTGGGGAGAAAAGCTTTAGAGGTGGGAAGGCCTGGAGGGCATAGACTACAAAGATGTAGAAAAGGCAGATAGAGAATGTCCTGAGGCAGGACCTGTGCAAAGTTGAGGATGGGGTGAATATAAATGCTGGGAAGTTAAAGTCAGGGAAGAACCAGAGGTTGGGGGCAAATGGCAGGAGAGAAATAAATTGAAGAGAGCTAAAAGGCAAGCAGAAACAACCCACCCGGTTGGAATTCCCGCCGGGGAATTAGAATTTTATAGTCTTCTTAATCATGTTATAGGTATAAATTTTTTACATAGTATAAGCTTAATTTTTTTCAGTTGTAACTTCCCTCTAAATATCTTTAAAATGCTAATTCCATTCATAAATCTCATTGCCATTTGATCACTAGGTAGATAATTTTATTTTGACTTTGTGGCACCTTCACGAGATATTTAACACAATTGAAATTTATTGGAGAGGCTTTTTACCTATACATGCTAAACAGCTGCCAGAAGGGGCATGAGAAAATGATACCTGTGTCAGGTAATTGTGCCTTTAAATTTTACTATTTTCTCATGTAAAACAAGCACCTATTCTATAAACATAATTTATAGATCACACAGCATTTATTCTGCCTTATATAAAGTACCTGTTCACCAAACATAAAGGTACGTGTTTACCAAACAAGTAAACAAGTCATTTTGAGTACTCAAGTTTAAGTATATCACTGCATCACTGTCTTCTCGTTCATCACCGAGTATATAAATTCCTAAAATCTCTGTGCAAACAAATACCATTACATACTGTGTACTTAGAACTATCCTTAGTTAAATCAATTTTATGAAGGCCACGTCTTTCACAAATAAAACATGCCAATTTTTAATATTAGTTTATTTGAGGTACCATCTTAATTTTGTTTAGGAAATGTAGGCATCAGCCAATATTGTAAGTTCAGGCGAGAGTCATTAAAGATTTTTTTTTAAAATTACATTTGGTCATACCTATTTGCAAGAAGATCAAGATGAAGAAATGAATAAATATATGTTGCACAGGGTATTTGATTAATGTTCTTAAAAATAATACATCACAAATGGTCTTAACTTCTGGGTCTTTGGTGTGTTCCCTTCCTACCCTGCAGTGAAGTACATTCAGTCTCCGAGCAGGTAATTTCCTTTTCATTAGTGGCATTGCTTTAGCTTTGCAGTAGACTTGCTGAAATATAATTGATTTTCAGAGCTATCAGCAGCATAGCTGTAATTGTGTGAAATTAAATTTAGTTGAAAACCCCCTTCCCCTCTCCCCTAGCCTTCCCAAGTCATCAAGACCAAATTGAAGCAATTTTACTTGGAAAGGATAAAACTCCAAGCTGAATTTGAATGTGCCCATTAGGGGGCAGTCAAATACTGCCCACTTCAAAAACTGCTCAAACATGGCTTGGAAAAGCTTTTGTGATGATTAGCAGGTACGTTTAGGAGAGTCAATTGGTGGTTACTAAGCAGCATTCTACGTGCTTCATTTTTTAAATTTCTTATTGAACGATGTTTTTAATTGTAAATTTTTCCAGAAAAGAAGTGATTTTTTAAATTTTGTTTTGTTTTGCAGTGATTTGAAACTAAGATACCCAGTGAAAAAAAACTAATAAAAATGCATCTAGAAAATAATGATAACAAATATTATCATTATGTGCAAACTATTGTTTGAAGCTTAAGTAAGTCACTATATTCATTTATTGGGCATCCAAAGGCTGTAACGTTCAAAAGAGAAAATACAATTATGTGATTCCTAACTTCCTTTGTTGAGATTGGGTCTAGGAATCAATCTCAAATGTTTATTTAAATTTGAAAACATATTTTATCTTACGTAATTCTTAGTTACTTTTTTAGTTTAGCCCAATTACTTTATCCATTAGTGATTTTATTGTGAAGAAGAAAATTCTCTAATTGTGTAGAATTGCATGATTTTATAAGTTATTGAAGCATTGATGAACATGACTAACCTTGGAAAATAAATACAATTAAATATAAAGGTTTAAATTAGCAATTGAAAGTAATGTAGAAAAAAATTTCCTGGGAATTTAAATTAATCAATATTTATGAGGTGATATCTGAAACAGGGCATTCACTTAGAAATAAAAATAAACAAATTATTTGTCTAAAGATTCTTTTTTTTATAAGTTACTGTTTGGTGTATTCAATATGTCAAAAACAATAGCAATAATGAGCCTCATTCCCAATGAATGGAGATGTTTCTGGTGCCCACTTGAGCAAATCAATGAACAGCGGGAAGACAAGTGACAAGTGACTGATAAAACTTAAAATGTTGTTTTAGTAATAGATGTTTTTCATCTCACAAATCACTTAGATATATCACAAGAAAATAATATTATAATAAAATTTGTATAGTTACCTCCTTGTATTTCAATGAATTTTAAAAAGAACAGATGGACCTCTATGCAAAGTCTAGAATTTAAGAATTTACCCTAAAACTCTTTAATCTGTAAAATAATATAACCTAAATCACAAATGCATAAGAGATGTGAGCTTCTAAAAAAGAGACATTAAACCAAAGATATAGACTTTCTACATCTGTAGTTCATGCAAAATAAACACGTATGCTGCTTCTTTAATACTCAAATGCTATGTACTTCAATATTTTAAAGTAATTTGAAAATAAGTTTTTTGTGATATTAGTAAATTTAGCTAAAATGTAAGTATTTTAAAAACATTTTACTTTCTAGGAGCTTTAAATATTGCTGAAGATTTTGCACTTCATGATAGAAACATGTCCTTGGATTTATCTAACAATATTTAATATTTAAAAAACTTAAAATGAAGTTTTTCAGAAAATAATTTAAAATTCTAGCTTTTAAAAGCGAGATTAAAAGTGAGAACACTTATCAAAGTCTCTAGAAGTGCTATAAGGTTAGGTACTTTTTTGAGTAATAATACGTTTAGCTTCTTTAGGGTACTGTGAATGGAGTGTTTTCAAGTATACAAGCTCTTAGCAGAAAAGTATATTTCTTTGCAATAGAAGTACAACTACTTTAAAACTGAGCAGTTTGATAGAAATAAAACTGCTTAAAGATTAAAAAGCAGAGAAGCATCTGAAAAAGTATGATTTTGTGCATTTTAAATGATTTTCTTTTTTAAAAGTATGCACAGCGGGGTTGATAGAGATGCTCAGATGTGTTTGTGCTTTGCAGTTTCCAGCTTAACTCTATTCTCACTGAAATGTAGTTGCTAACAATTATGCACATTTTATGAACAAATATCAACAGGTTGAAATTTCACAAGATAAAATATAATTTATTGATGACGATTTTTAACAAAAAACCCCAATATTTTCCATTACAACTGGTATTTAGATAATAGTTTAAAAGGGTTTTTCAGCTATAATTTTATTAACATATATAAGGTGATTTTCTAGAAAATAATTTGTTGCATATAGAAATTGCTAGGACAAGACTGTTAGCAATTAGTGATCATGATAATGATAGCTCAAAGCTGATGCAATGAATCAAATACTATGTAATTATAAATATAATAAAATAAATTAGAAATATTATGTATATTTTTAATCACACCCATTCCAGTGAGAAAGCAACTGTCTTACCTTTGATATCTGCCAGAATGATGAGCTGAAGTAGAAGAAGCATCGTGATCAGTCAGAAGCTGAAGAGTTTAGCACCAGAAAAGTAACAATAGGTTTGCAGCGATTGAGCCATTAGACCTAACCTACTACTGCAGGAGTTCTGATATAGTAACTTTGGAGCCTCCCCTGTGTCTGAGCATGCTCACAGCTAGTGTCATGGGGGAGACAATATTTTATCACTATAGCTTATCTTTTTTCTTCTTTCTCTTTTGTATTGTATTCTGGTCATTGATTGATTGGGGTATATAGTCAGACTTGATTATTAAGCAAAAACCATTTTAATCATTTAAATATTCCCTCTTAAAACATGTAATGTCACTTGATTTTATTAAGTCAAAACATGTACAGAAGTCCTTAAAATATGAATGAATACAAATTTACACTTAATAGACAGTGAAACTTCATGCAGGCATATTATTTATGCCATAAGCAAATGACAAAGACTGTTTCCTGAACAATACATTTGTACTTCTATCCAAATGTACTTAATGCTTCAAACATACAGAAAGATAACAATTAAAACATCTGGCCTTGTGTTCATTTAGTTTATAATTTATTTTGTCTATTATCATATTCCTTTTTACAAATGAGTAAGTTTGCTCTTGTTTTCAGTTTTGTGTTGCACACCTTTAGGAAACATTAGTTAAAATTTAATTCTTACTTCCTGAAGGCAGTTTCTAAAACAGCACAGTTGATATAAGTTAAAATTTTGAAAGGGAATTTTAGTTATAGAGTCTGTTGATTCTGAGGCAATCATAAAAATGTTCTACTTAGGGACATTCTAAAATTTTAATGTTATAGAACATACTCAGCTAGTTCAGAAATGTCTATCAGCCATATAAAACAGTTTGCAGTCCTGATTTGGGCGGAGGATTTTGTAATTGAATGGCACAGATTCTCTTATATGTTGTTATCATGTCTTAAACACAAGATTTGAAAGACCATCGTGTGACAACTGTCTCATCATCACAAATAATATGGTCAAGAAATGCTTTTTTCCCCCTATTCTTTCATTCCAGATTTTGACAGGATAAGCCCTCACATAAGATGTAGCCTAAAATTAGTCTATTTATGAGGCAATGTGACTGGTTTGTTTCTCTTCTAATAAGTGAGATAAATTTTCTGAGACTCTTCCCAGATACATTTAGATGTTTTGTCATGTGATTTTTCAAACCAGCAGAGAGAACAACAAAGAAATAAAGGATGAAAATAAATATTCCAATATTTTTGTTACATTTGAAGCACATATTTATATTTAAATGGCCTTATTATACTTTTTTAAGATGAAGGTTTAGCAGCTACCAGTCTTTCTCACATTTTGTGCTCTGCCAAGAGCACAAATTCTGGTTCCTTGTACAAAAACTTTGAGCATTTTTGGTGCAATTAAATACCATGAATTGCCCATTGTAAGTCTATTAAAAATTTAAATACATATCCTATGGAAATTAAATCTGTGGAAAGAATAAATGTCAGGATTTCAGAGAGCTTAGTTTGGTCTCCTTTATGAAGACTAAATCATAGAAATACATTTTAATTGCTAAGAAAATTGATTCAATACCTTTTCCTGTAGGGAATTTCAGAGTTTAAGAATAGCACAAAAAGAGGCCGGAGCCACAGCCCCAGCGGGTAGGGCGTTTGCCTTGGGCGCGGCCGGCCTGTGCCGGCCTGGGTTTGATACCCGGCATCCCATGGTCCCCTGAGCACCGCCAGGAGTAATTCCTGAGTGCAGAGCCAGGAGTAACCCCTGAGCATCGCTGAGTGTGACCCCCAAAAAAGCACAAAACTCAATAATTATAAATCAAAGTTTATAACATATTTGCTTATTATTGGTATTTAAAAGCAAGAAAGTACTAGAATTGTGATGTGTTAATTCCGTAATTAGTACTAAATGTATTAATAAACAGAGCTTTGAACTAAAACTGAAATTGTTGAAATTTACACATGGATATAAAAAGTGCTTAAATTAAGGATATTGAATCAACCCTTTTTCTGACATATAGTTCACAAGGAAACTACAGAAAGTGTTTCATGTAGAGACTAAAGAAACAGTAAAAGCTGATTCACATCTGAATATTAGCTTCAAATTTGCATAAGTGTATTTATTGATTCTTGTCTAAACCAATTAATTTCTTTATTCCACTGTCCGGAGAGGAACACTTACTCTTTTGGCAATATTATAAGAGCTCATGAAATATGATTACTATATGGCACAACTCAATATATTTTTGACTCACTCAAAGGATTCTTGAGGCAGTAATAAGTTAATCACTTAATTCCTTATCTGTGGGTCTGGGTGGGAGATATTTTATTCACTTGTACTTTAACTTGTATTCATATGTTGGAAGTAAGTATTGCATATTAGTTTCTAATATCTAGAAAATAATTTATTTTAATATGGTTATAAAATCCTACTTTTAATACACTTTCAGAACTGTGCACTTTGGGGGTATAAGTTATAACACACTATCTTGCAAAATTATCATATTCAATCAAGGTACTTCCTCTGTGTTTAGTGTCTGTATGGCTTGTAAATAGAGGTCATGCCTATAGGCTGTTGAATCTTTTATTCACAAACCCCGAGTCATTCACTGTTAAGTATTACTTTCTGTTTGAGGACAGTGGCATGATTTTCAATATTCTGTACTCATAGATAAGAGTTTTCTTCAGAAAGATAAACTATAGAATAACACACATGATTATGCAAGTTCATAATAGCACAAGAGCAACCACAATATTCATCGGAACCATCTCATTCCCATAAATAAAATTATAATGAAATGTTTTAGCCATCCCAAGTATTTGTGATTACAATCATGTTAGCCTTCTATGTGAGCTTATCATTTACTCATTATTCAGAGAGACTGGGAATTTGAAAAACACTTTTAGCCATGGGGACAGATTAATCTGCATCCTATAGGTGGAGCCAATTTCATGTAAGCACATGATCTGCTTAGTACAGTGCCAGTCAAGTTAAACAAACCCATCTTGACAGAGGATTCATTTTGAGCAAGAAAGTTTATGTTAAGAATTCTAACTCAGATGTCCTGTGTTTGAAAAAAAATCAAATTTGTGCTTAATTTATTTGGGAATTTTAATTCTTGGTGAGCTAGGCTGTAAGGAGCATCATTATTTATCGTATAAATTTCCAGTGTATAAAATTCCATCAAAATATCCACCACTGGCAATACACCAGAATCTCTGAATGATGGTTTTGCTTAAAAAATAATAGTTCCTGTGTAAAACAATCTTGAAAATCATTTCTAGAATGATTCTTTGAAATGAGAAAAATTAAGTATAAAGAGAAAGCATAAGATATGACAGGAATATTGAAATAATGAGGAATGGTAAACAAATGTGAAAAAACAAGCTGCTCCTCTGAACAAATGTGGAATTCAGCCCTGCTACTTTGAGACCTTGCTTTAGGACAATGACAAGATCTGAGAGATCAATACCTGCCTCCTCCGACGGCTAAGTCAAATGCTGTCAAAGGAACATTTTCTACAACCATGTGAAGAAAAACAAATTCTACAGGCCTGATCCTAGAATTAGTCTGGAGGTCTTGCCCAGATCAACATTAATTAAATATTATCAAAGATCAACCAAACACAGTGTAAGAGTGCTAGCAGCAACAAAAGCAATAAATATAATGCCCTAAAATTAAAAATTAAAAAAAAATCCATTATGAACTATTGATGTTTAAAGAACACATGGAAATTAAAACACGACTATAAAATAAAGATATTTAAAAACAAAGGATTTTTTTAGAATTGAAAAATTAACAATATTATTTGTGGAACTTAAAAACACATTGGAAATGGCTAAAACAATAGAAGACAATTGAAAATAAAAGACTGTAAGTTGAAATAAAAATGTGAATAATTACCAGGTCGGTAATTTAAATAAATTTATTTATTTATATTATAAATTATAATGATAGGAGCTAGAAATAGGAGAGCAAATGATAGGAGCTAGAAGTTTTGGTGAAAAGCATGAAATGTTTCAATGTATAGCTAAAGCCTTCAAATGAGAGAATATGAGAAATAAAGAAAAAGTATCTGAGGAGTTAATGGCATAATTTTTCTGTAAAATTTACAGATACAGAAACAGAAATTTCTAGTAGGCTGTTCAAATACAAATAGAGGGATATATGTACTTAGAGGAACTAAAATTGTAGTATAACAAATATACAAAGATATTGAAAGAAGCCAGAGAGAAACATCCATCATCTACAAAGTTGAAGGTAGTACATCAACAGGCTCCATAAAACAAGGACGGACTCCAGAAAAGGCTTAACTACCCTTAATGTTCTGAGAGGAAGCTGTGTACCAGAAAACCTGTGCAAGGAGCATAAGATAAAGTCAAGAACATGAGATGTATTAAAGTGAAGTCAGAGCTAAAACAAATGGTGCAGACACAAAGTTCAATGGCATTTCAGAAGAAGGAAGAGGCAATCCTTTTCTGTCGTGGAGACAAATCAGTGAAACCTGAGTTTGGCCAGTGGTTCATTTGGAATAAAGGACTGAGTGATAAATTGTGCCAAGTCTTTTTGCAGAGGTATTAAACCATATCCAGTAAAAGCTAGAGGGAGAAGGATGTTATTGTTCCTATTGAAACAGAGAATCAGCCCAGACCAGAAACAGCACACGCACTCCAAAAGCATATTAGATTTTGTAGAACATTAGATTATTATTCAGGTAATTTCTCACTGTATGGGATTATGTCCTTTATCAGGCCTCTGATTTGGTAGCATTTTTTATAAATTGAGCATTTTGTTGCTTTTAGTGTGTATTTTGCCTTGGCTATTAGACTGGTCTAGACCAATTGCATATCACCAGATGTGGCCATGTACAGCCTTCCAGCTTTTCATGTGCCTTTAGAATGTGCTTGGCCCTTTGTGCTTCTTTGCTCCTTAGCCAGAATGAGAATACAGTGTTAAAGCTTGAGTCTGAGTCTTACCAAGCCCCGAAGAATCACAGACCCATGAGCAATGCAAACATACTTACGGTGACAAGGGACTGAATCTCACTTAATGTCAGTATTGGTTGCCAAGGCAAAACATGAGTTAAGCAGGGAAAGAGATTGGGATATCCTCAATCTATTCCTTATTTTCCCCTGCAGAAAAACTAAAATGATAGGCCTAGAGGCATGTGTTAGTATACCACTCTGGTTCATGTCCTCTGACCACCATGATTATAGGTCATGTCCTCAGGGCATCATAGTTAAAGGCAGCTGAGCTGCGGCAAGATGAACAAATTCACTAGAAAGCTTATTGAGGAAAGGACAGGCTGTGGCAATGCAGGGCAGTGCAGAGAAGCTGGGGCCTGAGTCACTTAAGTTGAAAGTCTGGAAAACTTCTCTTGGCATTCTCTTAACTTAGGGGATAGGTGAGTACTCTGCTTTGGGTTTAAGAAAACAGGACACTGGTGCTTCCGGGAACCACTCCTGTCCCTCCTACAGGTGTGTGTGTGTGTGTGTGTGTGTGTGTGTGTGTGTGTGTGTGATCCTTGCATCTCCGGGGAACTACCCAGCCCCAAGGAAGGCCAGAACTTTAATCAACGGGTCCCAGGCACACAGCCTTGGATCCGCCCTGGACCACTTCTGCCCTGCACTTCTGGGAACGACTCCCATGCCTCCTACAGGTTTGTGGGTGTGTGTGATGCTTGCTTCTCTGCAGAACTAACCAGCCCCAGGGAACAGGCTGGAATCAGCCACATCTCAAAACTCAAAACCTCATGAGCGCTAGACCTATCTTACATGAGGTACTAGAGAGCATTTGTTCCATTGGTGTGTAGGAACAAATGCTCCTTGCCACCCACCCAAACACTGCAAAGAGACCAGACACCTACTAACTGTATTATCTAGCCACCCAAGAACTCACATTTGCAACCTACAATAGTCAAAATGGTAAAGCAATGCAAAATTCCATCAAGCTCAGTGAGTGAAGTCACTAGCCTAGATGAGCCAAGCAATAACCATGAGTTGTATAACCTCTCTGATAAGGAATTTCGGAAAGAATTGTTAAGGATGCATAAGGAACTCAAAGAAACAATGGAATGAAAAAATCAATAAAATACAAGAGGACATGGGAGAAGAAATGAGGAAAATGAGACCAAAATATAAACGGAAATGACCGATATTAAAAATGTGGGAAATGAAATGAAATGAAAGGGCAGAGCCTGGCAAGCTACCCATTTCGTATTTGATATGCCAAAAACCAGTAACAGTTATAGACCTCACTCCCATGACCTGAAGGAATAGTCTGAGGCTCTTCATGTTCCTGGAGTGAGCAGATGCCCTTGGGCTACACTAGCATGTGACAGGACGTATGGGGATATTACTGCTGCCCGCTCCGAGCAAATCGGTGAACAACGGGAAGACAAGTGACAAATGAAATGAAAAGCATACTGGAAAGTCTCCATAGCACAGTAACAACTGCTGAAGAAAGAATTAGTGATCTCCAAGATGAGTTCCAAAAAATTCTCTACACAGCAGCAGATGGAAAAAAAGACTCATAATTAATGAACAGACAACAAGAGATAATCAGGATGAAGCCAAAAAGGAATAACATATGGATCATTGGGGTCCCAGAAGGGCAAGAAGAAAACCCTGATGAAGAATAAACTGTCAAAGCCATCATTGCTGAGAAATTCCCGGAACTGACAAATGCTTGCCTCCAGATTCAGGGTGCCCGTAGGGTACCAGCTAAAAGAAACACCAATAAGAATACTCCAAGACACATCTTAATTAGAATGACAAAAACTATAGATAGAGATTGAATATCTATAGAGTATTCTATAAGCAGTGGCTGGAGGCGATAGCACAACAGGTAGAGGTGTTTGCCTTGCAGGCAGCCAACCCACGTTCGATCACTGGCATCCCATATAGTTCCCCGAGCACCACCAGGACTAATTACTTAGTGCAGAGCCAGGAGTAACCCCTGATATTGCCGGGTGTGACACCCCCAAAAAAAAAAAGAATACTGAAAACAGCAAGATCAAAGAAGGAAATCACATACAAAGGAAAATCCCTAAGATTTACAGCAGACATCTCTTATGAAACACTCCGCACCCCAAAACAATGGTGGGATATTGTGAAAAGGCTCAATGAACTATAGGCCAGATGGATTCACTAATGAATTCTACCAAACCTTTAGGGGGACCTACTGCCAGTCCTTTTCAAGCTCTTTCAGGAAATAGTAGAAACAGAAACACTCCCAAACAGCTTCTATGAGGCATGTATCACCCTGATACCCAAAGCAGAGAGAGACAACACAAAGAAGGAAAACTACAGACCAATCTCCATGATGAACATAGATGCTAAGATCTTCAACAAAATACTAGCAAACAGAATTCAAAGACTCATCAAAAATATTATACATCATGACAAATAGGATTCACCCTGGGAATGCAAGGTTGGTTCAACATTCACAAGTCAATCAACATAATCCATCATAACAATAAGATCACCTGATCACTTGACATCCCATTATTCATCGATTTGCTCTAGTAGGCGCCATATTAGGCTAATATTTCCATTTGACCCTATCACGTGCCAGTGTAGCCCAATGGCATCTGGTTGCTTCAGGAATATGAAGAGCCTCAAGCCATTCGTTCAGGGTCTTGAGGAAGAAGTCTGACCATCTTGTAGGTGGGCGGCCACGTGATCTTTTGACATCCCATGGGATCCAGTTGGTAATGGCTCTAGTCCAGTGGCCATCTCCAAATCGCATTACATTTCCAGCCCATCTGATTTTCAATGCCTAGGCAAACGAAATAGCATCCCTGACTTGAAACAGCGAAGGGGATCAGAGCTCGAATTCCTTCTTTCACTTGAATGAGGCGTGATATTCCAAGCATAGCTCTATCAATTCATCTTTGGGAGACCGAATAGCATTCTCATCCTGCTTTCGTAGGGCTCAGGTCTCTGAGGCATATGTTAATGTAAGGATAATGGTAGAGTTGAAGAGATGTGCCCAGAGCCAGAGTTTCTTTGTATTTTTAGCTATTTCTTCAATGCTTTTGAAGGCATTCCATGCCACTCTCTTCCTCCTGGCAGCTCAGGTTTTAGGTCCTTCATTGATTTCAACAATAAGAGAAAAAATAAAAAACCATATTATCATATCAATAGACGCAGAGAAAGCATTTGACAAGATCCAACACCCATTCATGATTAAAACCCTACAGAAAATGGGAATTGAAGGAACCTTCCTCAATAAAATCAAAGCCATCTATCAAAAGCCACATCAAGCATCATTCTCAATGGGGAAAAACTGAAAGCCTTCCCCTTAGATCATGGACAAGACAAGGTTGCCCCCCTCTCACCTCTTTTATTCAATATAGTACTGGTAGTACTTGCCATAGCATTCAAGAAGAAAAGGACATTAAGGGCATCCAGATAGGCAATGAGGAAGTCAAGATATCGTTATTCGCACATGACATGATATTATACCTAGAGAAACCTAAACTCTCTACCAAAAACTCCTAGAAACAATAGACACATATAGTAGAGTGGAACAATAGAAACTATAGAAACTATAGACACGTATAGTAGAGTGGCAGGGTACAAAATCAACACCCAAAAAGTCGGTGGCTTTCCTATATACAAATAACGAAAGAGAAGAAAGTGATATTAAGGAAATGATTCCATTCACAATTGTGCCACAGAAAATCAAATACTGTGGTACAGCCTTTCTGGAAAACAATATGGACATTCCTCCAAGAGTAGAAATTGAACTTCCATTTGACCCAGCCATGCCACTCCTGGGAATATATCCTTGGAAGCCAAAAACACGCGGTGGAAACACCATCCCTACTTTTTTGTTCATCACTATCACTATCCTCCCGTTGATCATCTATTTGCTAGAGCGGGCACCAGTAATAACTCCATATGTCCTGTCTCATACTAGTAGAGCCCAGGGGAATCTGCTTGCTCCAGGAACATAAAGAGCCTCAAACCATTATATTAGGTCATGGGAATGAACTAATATAATTGTTACTTGTTGGAGGACAGATTTAGCTAATCTGGGAGCTCTGTTGTTTTGCCCACACCCAGCTTAATCTTATTTAAGTCAAGGTTCATTCTAATGAGACCTCTCTTCTATGTAAACACTGCTAGAGGGTGTGGCAGTTACAGAAGTCACCTTGATTGAATAACTTCTGACTTATACATCTACTAAGACTTCTATGTTTTCTAGATTGGGCACAGCTCCTCTTTATACCCACTGCACCCAACGTGGGACAGTTAGAATTTACCAGGAGACTACCACCCTGGCTATGCTGAGACTAAAGGAAGACTATAGGACGGATCATACTAGTATGCTCTAAGCAGGCGAATATGACCCTTTCAGTACATGAGAACAAGATACTCAGAATCACCCTGGTGCAGATAATAATAAGGACCTTGTGGGTACCATCTAGATTACATGAAGCTCATGAAGTTAAGATGTATTACTTTATATCAGCCCCTCTCTCTCCAGTGTTTTACATAAGAGATAATCTCCTTAGTCCTTGGCATAACCTTTGTTTATACCTGCAATAGGGTGTGGCACTACACTCTGTTTAGGGTTCTTTGTTGACATGATAACCTCCCGATTGGATTACTTTGGTGTATATAAGGGGCTGACTTGAGACCCCTTCACCTTTTGCCTTTGGTTCCTCACCCTTCAGCTTTTGGCTCCTGCGGCTTTTGGCTTTTGGCTTTTTGCTCTTTTGCCTTTTGCTGGGTAGGACTCAGCTCAGGTGAGATCCTTTTCTCTTTGGTGGGAGACTTAGGCTCTTTTGTATGTTCTAAGTTCGGACCAGAGCTAAAGTTTATTCATTATATTGGAGTGCTGTGGAAGAGCTTTTTGTACTATTAAAAGCCTTTTGGAACTGCAACGGACTCGTGAGTTTTCATCTGTTCTCCCGCGCCCTTGGAGGTAGAAGACAACCTCTGTCCTGACACTGTCGGGGACCCCGGGGTGTTCCCCAACAGTTACTGGTATTTGGCATATCAAATACAACACGGGCAGCTTGCCATGCTTGCCATGCAGGTGGCATATCCTTGATGTCACTTCTAAGTGGCCGCGAAATGGGCTGTGATAGGCTGTCCTGGGTGGAGTTCTGACGAGAGGGATGTCTGGATGTGGAAAATGGCAGCCCCATGGAGTCGGGGGTCATCTGGCTTGTTGTGTGGCTCTGCTGGGGTGGCAGACCAGGGCTAGAACCTGCCATCCCTCCCGGGCACCTCGTGAGCGGCTGGGCACAGGGAGAGCAAGTAGCAGCTCTGCCCCATGTCTGTAAGTCTCTGGATCAGCTTAGCGATAGACCAGCAGGTAGGGCGTTTGCCTTGCACGCAGCTGGCCCATGCTGGCCCGGGTTCGATCCCTGGTGTCCCATATGGTCCCCTGAGCACTGCCAAGAGTAACTCCTGAGTGCAGAGCCAGGAGTCACCCCTGAGCATCGCTGGGTGTGACCCCCAAAAAAAAAAAAAAAAAATCAAACGATATAAACCATTTCTCCCTTTTTATTCATAGCAGCATTATTCACAATAGCCAGAATCTGGAAACAACCAGAGTGCCCAAGAATCGATGACTAGATAAAGAAAAAGTGGTACATCTACATAAAACATAATCCAGCTGTTAGAAAAATATGAAGTTATGAAATTTGCCTATAAATGGATGGAAATGGAGAGGATAATATTGGAGTGAAATTAGTCAGAAGGAGAGAGACATATATAGAATGACTACATTTATTTGCATGACATTTATTTGCATGACATATACATATATTTATGTCATATATATATACATATATATATATGTACATCTTATGATACCAATATCCAAGGTCAGGTGAAACATGGATCAGGAGATCTTGTCAAAGGTGGAAATTATCACAAATGTGTGGGCGCCAGAGGCTAGGTAACACAGAGAATGGAACAGTGTGCTAATAATTGTCGAAAGTGCTAATACCAACCTAGAACTGAGCATTAAATACAGGCAAAAAGATACATATGACAACCTCTTAATGTATGTTCTGTAATCCAGAATCTGGAAGGGAAGGAAAAAAAGAAAGAGATACAGAGAAAGAAATAAAAAAAACTTGCTGTAGAGGCAGGATAGGTGAGGGTTGAGGGAATCAGGGACATTGTTGGTGGGAAATGGGCACTGGTGGAAGGATGGGTGTTGGAACACTGTATGACCGAAACCCAAATATGAACATCTTATGAACCTCTTTGTAATTGTATATCTCACGATGGTATAATAAAATATTAAAAAAAAGAAGACAGAATGCTAAAATAAAGACAGTCGGATGTCGGAAGGGCCTAGAGTGCCAGTACAGCAGGTCAGGCAGTAGGCTTGCTCATGACTGTCCCAGGTTTGATCCTTGGTTCTCCAGAAGTAATTCCTAAGCACAGATCTAGGAATAACCCCTCAGCTCAAAAAACTTGAAGAAAAAAAAAGGACGAGAAAAGCAGAATGTTTGAGAGTATTATCTTCTTCATACCATGGGTCCATTCTAGAATTTTTCTCTTGTGTCATTCTTCTAATCTCATTCTACCCATATTGTTGAGTCACTATGTAAATTAATTAAATGCTTAATTAAAGTGTTCCATTTTTCCTTGCAGATTTTTCCCCTTTGGAATGTCTTCAGAGTAATATATTAGTCCCAAATATTTTAATGTGGATTATGCAAGGGATTACTTCCAGACACAGATTTCCTTGTCATTGTTTACAAAATGCTGAAGATTTGCTAGATCCCTTTCTCTTAAATTCTTTATAATTTGAACTTCAGGGTGCACTTAGTAAACAGGTACTGTTTTCTAGTGTGTGTTTGTGTGTATATATGGCAGCCTGTAGGTACCTTGTTTATCCTGTTCCTAACAGAAGGACTTCATTTTTTTTCTTTTTCCACATCATATCATCCAGCTTCCTTGCTTGGACCTTTTACCTAGAGTCCATAGACTTTGGCACTGGCCATACAAAGTCTAGATGAGGCCTTGAAATATTCCCCTGTCTTGTGATAGCCCTGACTTTCTTCTGTGACAGCCTGGAAGGGCGGAGACAGTTCTGTTAACTGTGTGGTGTGGTGACCTGCAGTTTTTCAGCTCAGCCCAATGATGCCCTTCTTGGAGGTGCTGGGCCCTGGGAAGAAGAGGATGAGCTTAGGGTAGCTTTCTTTGAGCACCTGCGCAGCTATATAGAGGCCTGCATGGACTTAGTGGAGTCGATGGTCCATGAAGATGCCAAGCATGATCATCACCTAGTGGACACTAGTCACCCACATGGGCAACAATTCGCACTTAAGGTAACAAAATTAATTTGAACAATATTTGTTGAGTGTTTCAGTGTTCATCTGTATATTGAATTTATCCCGAACATCACTGTATCACTGTCTTCCCGTTCATCATCGAAGTTGCTCGAGCGGGTACCAGTAACATCTCCATAGGACCTGTCTCATGCAAGTAGAGCCCAAGGGCACCTGCTTGCTCCAGGAACATAAAGAGCCTCAAACCATTCCATCAGGTCATGGGAATGAGGTTTATAATTGTTACTGGTATCTGGCATATCAAATACGACACGGGTAGCTTGCCAGGCTCAGCTGTGCAGGTAGCATACTCTTGTAGTCATCTCAAAATCCAGCATTTATTGATGAACCACGTGGCCGCAAGCGGCCGCATGAGCCAGGCTGTGATAGGCTGGTCTGCTGGGTAGAGTTCTGACGAGGGGGAAGTCCGGTGTGGAAAATGGAGGCCCTCATGGAGTGGGGGGTTGTCTGGCTTGTTGTGAGGCTCTGCTAAGGTGGCAGGCAAGGGCTAGAACCTGCCATCCTCTCCCGGCACCTCATGAGCGCTGGGCACAGGGAGAGCCAGTAGCAGCTCTGCCCCATGTCTTACAGAGCAGAAAATAATAAGTGTATATACCCAGGAGACATGAAGGAGGGATGTGAAGATATATGTATATTACTAGTCAGAATTTCTTTGTAGACTAAGCTTCAACCTAAATTATTTATACAAATCTTACTGCTACTCTTTAAATATCTATATTTTATTTTTTTATTTAATTTTATTTTATTATTTCCCCCAAATATTATTACACCATTTTAGACATACAATTGAAAGATGCTCATGTAGAGTTTTGGTTCTACAGTGTTCCAACACCCATCGCTCCACCCAAACCCATCTCCCATCACCAATGTCCCCACCTCCCTCCCCCTTCCCACACCCTCAACTACTTGGCGGGTTCTGTATGTCATCTCTCTCCTCTTTATCTCTTCCTCCCGCCAAACTTTCCTGCTCTTCGTGGAATGCAGTGCATTAAAAGACATTACTGTTTCCACTATTTTAATGGACCTGGGCTCGAACTGGTTTTGCTCTGTTAATCTGGTCATGAGGCAGTTTCCCAGCATCCGACAGCGAAAATGGTGGCTAGTGTGATGGGCGGAGTCTCATCCGGCTGCTTCCGGGACCCCCAGAGTTGACGGGCCCATTCCCAAAACCCATCTGCCCTCTTGGGGGTTCCATAGTCAGCTGGGCCCAGGGCGAGCCGAGTTCCAGCCTCCCCAGCCGCTTGTGAGCCTCTTCATGCTATCTAAATATCTATATTTTAATAACAAATATATAACATCTACAAGAAAAAATTTTCTCCAAGATATCCCGAACATACCTTGCTTTACTACTACGATCATATCTGTCTCCGGTAATGATCTTTGTTTTAAAATAAAAAGCCACAGCCATCTTCATCTAAATGTTTTTAATTCATTATGCCAGTTTTTTATTTTTAGAAACACAAAACCAGGTAGTCATCCCCTCCCTCTGACCGCTGCTACCTTCTGATTTTGGCAAGAGGAGTTTTCTCCCTACCCTAACAGACTTGCCATCACTGGAAACTGCACTGACACTCTGCCTGTATGGGCCCGGGTAGCCTCTTCCCATCTCAGGTCTGCCTACAGAGTTGGAATTCATCCCCCTTTTCAGCTTGGAGAAGCCATGTTTCTTTCCCTGTCCTTCACTGGATACACCACCTTGGGAGCTGAGCTGCTAGCTAATGTGGCCACTTGTCAGCTGTATTTCACCTTCTCACACACTCTAAGGGCTGGTAGGAAACCATAGGGTCTTAGTTCAGAGTAAGAGTACTCTTAGTAAAGCCCCTGCAATTTGCATTTACTGACTTTAAGTTATACTATAAAGCTATAGTAATCAAAACTGTCATGGTACTGGAATAAGGGGAGACAGACAGGTAAGTTAGAATTCAGTACCCAATGATAAGCTCTCAGATATACTGTCAGTTAATTTATGATGAATAAAAGAGCCAGGTTCATGAAGTGAGTGAAGATATTCTCTTCAACAAATGGTGTTGGGAAAACTAGATAGCTATCACAAGAAACTGAAACTGGGTCTGTGTTGTGCCCCTTACACAAGTTAATTCACTATGAATCAAAGACCTTGAGATTATACCAAGTTCTATATGATGCATTAAGGAAAATATATGCAGGACACTCCAGGATTTGGACTTCAAAGGTATTTTCAATGATTTGAGTCCATTGGCAAAGACAACAGAAACAAAAAATAAACATATAGGACTACATCAAACTAAAAAGTTTTTGCACAGCAAAAAAAGGGATTCCTTGTATTACTTGTCTTCCTGTTGATCATCAATTTGCTCAAGCAGGCACCAGTAGCATCTCCATACGTCCTGTCACATGCTAGTATAACCCAAGGCCATCTGCTTGCTCCAGGAATATAAAGATCCTCAAGCCATTCCATCAGAATCATGGGAATGAGGTCTATAATTGTTACTGGTATTTGGCATATCAAATACAACACGGGTAGCTTGCCAGGCTCTGCTGTGCGGGTGGGATACTATCTGGAGCACTTAAATTTTTAAAAATTGCTATGATTGGGACAAAATATTTGCATATAATATTTCAAAGAAAAAATTGATATCCAAGTTACACAGATAACTACAAAGACATGTTCATCAATGAATCCAATAACCACATTATAAAATGGGGAGAAGAAATAAGCAGATATTTTCCTGATGAATACAGATAGATGGCCATTGGGCATAAGAGAAAGTGCTCAGCACTTGTTATATAGGAAACACAAACTAAGATGACAAAGATATGTCACCTCACACTGAGAATGTCAAAAATTTAAGAGTACAGCTACTATATGACCCAGTGATCCCACTGTTTGTTATCTATCCACAAGATGCAAAAACATTCTTTGAAGAGGCATATTTTGGGGGATGAGAGAGAATCTTGGATCACTGATGGAAGGATGGGGAAAAGGGTTGGTGAGACTGGAGGTGGGACATTGCATGCCTTAGAGCCTATTTTAGATGACTGTAAATCAGTGTCAAGACAAACCAAAGCAAGTCTGGCAAAACCTACAGGCTTTGTTCTTGTTCCTCCTAACAGACATCATTCCCATTCTCTGCTTGAGTAGGAACACTAATTTCAGCACCGTTTCTTCCTTCTGTCACTGAAAATTCTGACAACTGCATGAAGTACACAGAAAAGGGCCCTCTGGTTCTGATTTTATATGGGAGAATAAGCAGAAGCAAGACCCCAAGAAATCAATCAGTTGATCTCTGAATAACAGAATCAACAACCTTCTCTCTGGGCAACCTTGTGAAAACTCATGATAGGCATTTTTGTCTTTTGCTAGGCAAAGTTTTACTGAGTTTGAGATGAAGTTTAAGAAGAGGGAATGTGAGAAGGAGAGAGGGTTGGAATGAAGAGAAGTGTTGTGTGTTAACTTGGAAGAGTAGGGAGATAAGCAAGGGACAGTTATATAGCTGGAGGGAATGTGAAAAGAGTAATTACAGTAAAAACAGAAAAGTGTAGATACTTCCAAAAAATAATAATAATTTTAGAACAACATTGGATTAATAGAGAAAATGAAGCTGACTGTGACCACATGAGTTTAGAGTAACACTGATTAGTCCAGGATAAACTTGTCCTGAGGGAAAACAAGAGAGGTAATTGTGAGCTTAGGGAGAAAAAAAATCAGAGTTTCATTTAATCTAGTTAAAAAAATATATATAAATAATGCAGTGATTGGTGGTGGGAAATGTGCACTGGTGAAGGGATGGGTGCTGGAACACTGTATGACTGAAACTCAATCATGAACATCTTGGTAATTGCATATCTCATGGTGGTATCACTTGTATCACTTGTCTTCCTATTATCGATTTGCTCGAGTGGGCACCAGTAACATCTCCATAACATCACCAGTAACATCTCCATGTCCTGTCACATGCTAGTGTAGCCCAAGGGGCATCTGCTCGCTTCAGGAACATGAAGAGCCTCAAACCATTCCTTCAGGTTACTGGGTTGTGGCATATCAAATACAATATGGGTAGCTTGTCTGGCTCTGCTGTGTGGGTGGTACACTCTCAGTAGTAGGCTCTCATTTAGTGCATTTACTTATGAACCGCAATGGGGAGTGATCGGCTTTTCTCTTGAGTGGGGTTCTGACGAGCTGTGGAGTCCAGATATAAAAATGGCAGCCCTCATGGTGTGGGGTTCCTCTGGTTTCTTGTGAGGCTCTGTTGGGATGGTGGGCCAAGGCTAGAACCCGCCTTCCCTCCTGGGCTCCTCATGATCAGCTGAGCACAGTAGCAGCTCTGCTCCGTGTATCTGAGTCCCATGGTGGTATAATAAAATTAATAAATAGCAATTCATTGAATAGGATTATTGTCATTTGTAAACTAGGGAAAAACACCAAAATTTTTATAAAATAATTTTTTATTTAATAAATCATCAACCATCACAAATTCCACCTCCAGTGTGTTCCTACCACCAAAGTCACTCATTTCCCACTGCCTGCATCCCCATGCCTGCTCCCTCAGGTGGTACCAACGGTATTGATAGAGTCATGACTTTTTTTTTCTGGTTTGTTATGGGCTAATCTGGTCTACCTCTGTTCTTGCATTAGCATCTGAATTTCTACAACATGGTTGGCTTCTACTAGTTTGATGTACCACGCAGCTGCAAAGTGGCTGTGTACCACAGGGGAGAGACAGTAGCAGTTCTTCCCCCAGGTATCTATGTCTCTGGATCATGATTTGACATTCCGGGAGCAGTTCGTGGGCAGGCCCATTGGGACAGAGGTGGGAGAAGGGGACCCCAGCTCCATCTCCACGGAAGTCCTGTGACTTCAGCTGCCAAGACCTGCATACCTGGGCTTGAAATCCAAGAACCTCCTGCATCATTATGGCCCACCCTGTAGTGAGGTAATTTTTTAAAAAATTCTTTTCCCTTGTTCCTTTCTGCTGATGCTGTGATAACTAGGACTCACACACTCTCCAGGTTGTAGTGTTCACTGAGTTGTGGTGCCTTGTCGGGATGCCACTGGGGTCCCCGACAGTGTCAGGACAGTTCTCTTCTACCTCTGAGGTAGCCGGGGAACAGATGAAAACTCACAAGTCCGGTGCAGTTCCAAAAAAGGCTTTTAATAGTACAAAAGCTCTTCCACAGCACTCCAATATAATAAACAAACTCTAGCTCTGGTCCGAACTTAGACCATACAAAAGAGCCTAAGTCTCCACCAAAGACAGAGGATCTCACCTGAGATGAGTCCTACCCAGAAGAAGGATCAAAAGCCAAAGAGCAAAAGCCAAAAGCAAAGGCCTAGGAGCCAAAAGCCACAGGAGCCAAAAGCTGAAAGCTGAGGAGCCAAAAGCCAAAGGGTCTCAAGTCAGTCCCTTATATACACCAAAGTAATCCAGGGAGTGTCAACAAAGAACTCTAAATAGAGTGTAGTGCCACACCCTATTGCAGGTATAAACAAAGATTTCGCCAAGGATTAATCCCGAGATTATCTCTTATGTAAAACACTGGAGAGAGAGAGAGAGAGAGAGAAAGAGAGAGAGAGAGGGTTGATATAAAGTAGTACATCTTAATTTCGGATATAGAAAATATCTATATCCGGCCCAGGTATGTTGATCCAGAGACTCACAGACATGGGGGCAGAGCTGCTACTGACTCTTCCTGTGCCCAGCCACTCACAAGGGGCCCAGGATGGATGGTGGGTTCTAGCCCTGGCCCGCCACCCCAGCAGAGCCTTGCAACAAGCCAGACGACCCCCACACCATGAGGGCCTCCATTTTCCACATCCAGACTTCCCTCTCATCAGAACTCCACCCAGCAGACCAGCCTATTACAGCCTGGCTCCGCGTGGCAGCAAGCGAGTGCACAGTTCATCAATAAATGCTTGATTTGAGGTGACTACAAGAATATGCTACCCGCATGGCAGAGCCTGGCAAGCTACCCATGTCGTATTTGATATGCCAAATACCAGTAACAATTATAGACCTCATTCCCATGACCTGATGGAATGGTTTGAGGCTCTTTATGTTCCTGGAGCAAGCAGGTGCCCTTGGGCTCTACTTGCATGAGACAGGTCATATGGAGATGTTACTGGTGCCCACTCGAGTAAATCGATGATGAACGGGAAGACAGTGATACAGTGATCTTAATTTCATGAGCTTCATATAATCTAGATGGTACCCACAAGGTCCTTCTTATTATTATCTGCACCAGGGTGATTCTGAGTATCTTGTTCTCGTGTACTGAAAGGGTCACACTCGCCTGCTTAGAGCAAACTAGTATGATCCTTCTTATAGTCTTCCTATAGTCTCAACGTAGCCAGGGTGGTAGTCTCCTGGTAAATTCTAACTGTCCCATGCTGGGTGCAGTGGGTATAAAGAGGAGCTGTGCTCAATCTAGAAAACATAGAAGTCTTAGTAGATGAATAAGTCAGAAGTTATTCAATCAAAGTGACTTCTGTAACTGCCACACCCTCTAGCAGTGTTTACATAGAAGAGAGGTCTCATTAGAATGAACCTTGGCTTAAATAGAGCAAGCTGTGTGTGGGCAAAACAACAAAGCCCCCAGATTAGCTAGATCTGTCATCCTACAGTGCCTAGCTATTCTTGCTCACAGAGGGTCTCATCTACAGCTACATGTGCACAAAGCTGCAACATCACATACTTCAGTCACACTATTCGGATCCCCTAGCTATGGTGCTCTGGAGATGACAGACATTGTCAGAAGTTTCTAAATACAAGAGGTCCTGTACTCTGCTAGGCACATTTAGGTGGCACCAGAGACAAACTTGTACTTGAAAGGTAGAACTTTAATTCCACTGAGCCATCTGCAAGTCTCATTAAATATTAAAAAAAATAAAAAGCTGCATTAAAAATAAAGTTAGACTTATACAGTGAAAGGGTTCCAAATGTCATTGTCAAACTGAGTAAACCGAGGGAAGAGCAGGGGGGCTTCTAGAACTTTATGTATTTTGTGCTTATTGTGTGAAAAAAGTGTGAAAAGCTTCTTTTCCAGAATTATGTTAATAATAATTAAATTTTTTTCACCTCACACCTAACTGTGTTATTTTTCTGTTGGAAACAACTAACAACTGGTTGCTCAGAAAGTAAAAAAAAATACCAGAAAAGCTTATAAGAATAATTTTTGGGAGGAGGATTAGATAACACCCAGAGGCACTCAGGCATTTCTCCCAGCTCTGCCAGGGTCCACTCAAGGTGGGGTTCAGGGGACGTTATTTAGTACCAGGGATGGAATCTGAGTCAACCACATGCAGAGAAAGCCTGCTAATCTCTCCGACTCACTAAAGAATTTAAATCAGAACAATAATTCATGGCTCAACCAGAAACTTGTTTTTCCAGGAATGATTTGGTGGTTATTTGGGTTTTTTGTTTGTTTGTTTGTTTTTTGGGTCACACCCACTGAAGCTCAGGGGTGACTCCTGGCTCTGCACTCAGGAATTACTCCTGGCTGCCAGGGATTAAACCTGGGTCAGCCGCGTGCAAGGCAAATGCCCTACCCACTGTCCTATTGCTCTGGCCTCTAGATGGTTATTTTTAAGGAAGACAAAAGATTTCATCATCATCCCACTATATTTATATATATAAGTTTCTCATTTAAGATATATTTACTGAGGGATAGTTTTTCTGTGATTTCCTTATATTCAAGTTTTTCAATTTTGCCTTAGGTATTTTATTGTTGAAGTTTATAATAAGTAATCTAAGGAGCTTGGGGTAATTTCAAAGAATT